>BFEA01000092.1:2172007-2192538 GCA_003427395.1 Chara braunii
GGATTGGGGTGTCCGGTCTGAAGATTGATTTCGGCCACGTGCCTAGGACCCTTACTTTTCTAAGGAGGAAGAAGTCTAGTACAGCTGATTCAACCTCGCAGTTCCAGATAGTTGGCATGTCCGTACTGGTGTGGGTGATCGGGAAGGAGAGGAAAGTAGCAGTGGTGTGAGATCCTTGCTGCATGTGGGAGAACTGATAGGCTCTTGTGGGGGATGCGTCTTGAATCTTAAGGCCCCAATCGCCCGGACTCCACCGTTCATCTTTAACCAAGATGTCTTTCCACTCCTGTGGAATGCGATCGAGAATATAGTGGAGATTGTTCCCTCGTTTATGACATCCTTTTAGTCGGCCACTGAGTTCTTGTTCCGTTATCCAGTCTTTTCTGTCCTCTTTCCATAGGTGATCTACTTTCCAGATACCGTTCTTGACCCAGGACAACCATCTTTGTTCGAGGAAAAGTGGGTTGTTAGCTTCATTAGTTAACCACTCATTGCCAAAAAGCGGTTGCCTTAATACTTCGTCCTTGGATTTAGGTCTCTTTGTCTTGTCAGAAAATATTTTCCTCCATGAACAGAGTAGTGCCGGCCAGTAGGGTGTGGGAGGATCCGGAGATACAGGGTCATCCGCACAGGACTCCGGACATGTCCGGATTATCCGGAAATTCCCGGAAATCCGGACTACCGGATCAAGCTGGGAAATGCGAAATGCGGCGTCCGGTGTCCGGATCTGTCTGGATGACTTGTCCGCCGCTGCCATGGTTCAAACCAAACACTGACAGTTAACCACCTGCGTGGTGCAAAGGCTCAGCTTCCCCACTCTTACTTTTGTCAAGCCAGGGTCATCCGCACAGGACTCCGGACATGTCCGGATTATCCGGAAATTCCCGGAAATCCGGACTACGGGATCAAGCTGGGAAATGCGAAATGAGGCGTCCGGTGTCCGGATCTGTCCGGATGACTTGTCCGCTGCTGCCATGGTTTAAATCAAACACTGACAGTTAACCACCTACGGGGTGCAAAGCTTCAGCTTCCCCGCTCTTACTTTTGTCAAGCTGAATTTGCTACATACCAGCTAGGACCGCAGTCTGGGTCTGCTATGGCCATTCTCTCCAGTTCTCAACCATTTCCGGCTTCGTGTGCATCATCCTCGCACAAGTTTCATGGAAATCCTTTCCTACTGACTGACAGAGTCTAATAATCTCTAATTGCTTTCATTCCTGAAGATTGGATTCTGACTTTTGCACTATGGACCTTTTGATCAACTGCCCTCATTCTGTATCATTCTGCCACCAGTGAGGCACAGGACTCGGTCCATTTTAGCCCTTGCTTGACTGCAAAGAAAACTCAATGTGGTGACAGTTGTGAGCATTTGATTCCTTGAACTGTGATTTGCAGGCTCTCGGACAACAACTACAAGCAAAAGATAATATTATTGCAGGGATGGAAAAAACTGTTGAGAAATTGCAAAATGAGAAAAAGGAGCTGGAAGCACAGAAAGATAAGCTGGAAGAGGGATGGAATCGTACATGCCAACAGTTGGAGCACCATCAAAAGGTATTGTACCATACATGCTTCACACTACCCAAAGTGGATGTGAGAAGGGGCAGACTGCATATCAAAATTCAGAGTGAAGGTGTGGGCTCTCCTTCACCCCAGCCCACTTAGCCTATTGGTTAGGCACCCAGTGGGCAAGTGGAAGGTTGTGTGTTTGGTTCTCGGATCTGACAGTGCGGCTTCCCTACCTTTACTTCACTTTCAATGTCAAGGACAGAGTCAGGCTGCACACTTGCAGACGTTTCAGATGCTGAGGCGGACACTTGGTTTGGCGTCATAATAGGACCAACGAATCATGGGTGCATAGATAAAATTGGACACAGAGAGGAAGGAAGTTTTGGCTATCCAAGTAATGGTGGCAGGAAAGGACAAACGAGAATTGACAAGTCAAAGGAACACGATGCTCTGAGGAGTGCATGGGTACCATCACAGGTAGAGGAGAAGGGGAATGTCTAGTAAGACTTCTCAAAGACATGAGGTGTAGGGACTGAGCATGAGCAAGGAGATAGAGCAACACAGCTTTCTCAGAGATGAGAACTCAGTAAGGGTTCAGAATCTTCAGATGGACTCTTCACCCATAATGTGTGACAGCATTTGCATGTTACTAAACATAAAAAATTTTGATTCGTACCACCCAGATCTAAGTAGACTGGGGCGGAGGCCCAGATGCACCCAGATAGGCTTGAGGCCATGCTTGGCCGAGGAGTAGGATGAATGTTTTGTCATGGCTGTAGATCGTGGAGCATCTGATGGGTGAATGTTTTCTGAAAATTTTGACCAATATGTGTACGCCCCACAGCCTGCTTGAAGAAGAAGAAAAGCAAATCTGTTTACCATACTTGTGGCGCACAGTGCCCATGCACCCGTGCACGTGCATTCAGCGCGTTGTACCCCCTAAAAATAGGGGTTGACAAAAAAGTTGGGGAGGGATGGATTGTGGTAGCATGCCATGTTCCTCCCCTCGTAAAAATACTAGTTCCCCCTGCAAAAAGAGAAAAAAAAAGGGGCCGCGCTCAACATCAGCTCCAAAACTTTCGTTGTGTGTGTCTGAAAGGATTCATGTGCCTAAGCAGTCCGGCCCCTGTACGGCATCCCATTTTCATTTGTATCATAGGGCCACACTTAGAACTTTTTCATTTGGATCATAGGGCCACACTTAGAACTTTCCAGTAGATACTGCAGCAGACAAAATAGAGATCCGTTCGATAAGGCCCAGGGACAGTAGACGCCCCTAGTAGTCAGTCAGTTGGGAGTCAGTGTGTCCTGTCCCGGGGTCAAGTCACAGCTCAGTCCCAGGGAAGGCCCACGCCAGTCCGAGTCTTTGTCGGCCACGACAGGGCCACAAGTGGTTAATGGGGACCCCCACTTTCAGCTCCTGACTAACGGGTCCAAAACTGAAATTCGGGTTTGGGAACTTTGGGGGTCAATTTTTATTATTATTATTATTATTTTTGCCTGTTTTTGTTTTGGGTTTTGTTATAAATGGCATGAGAAGTTGTCTGAAAATTAAGGGCTCCGTTGACCGCCTCTCCCACACTGTTGACTACTTGCTCTCCATACACTGTGCATCCTGCCAGGAACTTGGCACTGAATAACGCTGCGGTGCTTCCGCATATGCGGAATCGAAGAAAGAGGGAGATCCTGACTGCTAGGCCACCTTTGTTCTGTGCGGGAGTGCCTCCGATATGGCCCGTGGCCATGCCTATCAGGCCCCGCCGAGTGCGGGGCATCATAGCTGCCGTGTAGGATAGCTGAGAGAGAGAGGAGAAGGCAAAGGACATTCAGAGACAGACACACACACACACACACACACACACACACACACACACACACACACACACAGAGAGAGAGAGAGAGAGAGAGAGAGAGAGAGAGAGAGANAGAGAGAGAGAGAGAGAGAGAGAGAGAGAGAGAGAGAGAGAGAGAGAGAGAGAGAGAGAGAGAGAGAGAAGAGACTTGTGCTATGCCCAGACTTGGACAAGAGATTGGGACTGAGACTATCTTGGGACGATTGTGAGACGCTATTATGATTCGCAGACACATTGAGTTGCAGTCTCTTCTTCTTCTTCTGTCCCACTGTCGCCTCATTCCCTGCCTACTTCCTCTGTGGGATTACCTCGCTATGAGTGTGGCGCAAGGCAGCCCTTTCTTCTGTGTACGAGCCCACCTTGCCCATATGTGTATGTCATGTCCAGAGTCGGATGAGTCCGATCTGTGCATTTTCCGTCTTACGCTGCATTACATTGTTGCTTTCTCACACTTTTGTGATTCCCTCGATCCGCACCATGCAAAGACAGGCGTGTGTCAATTCCTCAAGGCAGTCGGACTCGAAGCAGGGTGGCAACGCCCGCCATCGCTTCAGCCGAAGACGAAGAAGACGCCCTATCCACGCGTGCGCGAGGTTCTCCACGAGGGGATAAGCACTCCTGCAGCCCGATGCGCCACACGAACGGCATCTTCACAAGAACGAAGCCGCCTTCACGGGTACAACCGACTTCTCATAGATCGACATTCCAGCCCGCTGCCTCCCTCACACAAGGGAAGCATCCCTCCTCTGGCAAGTACCTGACCTGGCATCCAACGCGCTTCAAGCGCGGCTTCTCCACGAAGAAGCAGCTGTCATGGGAAGTTCGGCCGGCCGACCAAAGCCAGCCAGTCTCGAGTTGTCATCGCAAGGCATGAAGTAGCAGCCCTACCGCCCCCTCCTTTGAAGACACGCCGAGTGGACCTGTTGCCGACACGCTGAGTTCAAACTCACCCCAGGCTTCCCCCTGACGCGTGAGATTCATTCCCCCACTCTCGCTACCCCTTCTTCCCATTTCCCTCATCCGCCATCGTCTTTCACCTTGCTCTTTCCACTATCCTCCTCCCCTGCTGTCCCTCTCCCACCAACTCCACTCGCCCCAAGCCTCTCCCTGACGCGTGAGATTCATTCCCTCCCTCTCTCTATCCCTTCTCCCCATTTCCCTCATCCACCATCGTCTTGCACCTTGCTCTTTCCACGATCCTCCTCCTCACTGGGCCTCTCCCACTAACTCCACACTTCACATAGCCCTCACCTCAAACCAGCACAAGCCCGCGCCTTAGAGGACTTCATTCTTCTCGTGATCCAGTGAGGAGAACCTTCCCAAGCTCTCCAAGCGGAACCAGAGATAAAAAGATACCACACATCCACACATCTCACCACATACCAGACTAGCGAAGAACACTCACCGCACCCCACGCACGTAGAAACCCTATGTCACTCGCTCGCCTACCGTCACACAGCATACCTCCCCTCCCCTCCGCCCCCCCGGCCCGCCCCCATAGCCAAAACTCCATCGGGCAGCCACACTGGCCTCGAACATTCCTGACTCCACGGTCTTTACGGCAACCTGTCCAATCAAAAGAGTAAGCAAATACGAATCTCTCGCATTCTATCCGTTCTGGTTCCTGCAGCTGTGTAGTGCTCCATTCCCCCATACATGCTCGAGCCCAGGCCCGAGCATAGGCCTGAGTCGTGCAGATTAACAATAGAATCAAGATCAAGCAAGCAACAAACTCGTTAGAACAAAGAGGTTAGTAGAAAAGGAAAATTCAACGAAAACACACGTGAAGTTGTGAACATATAGACTAACACAAAAAAAAAGAAAAAGCGATGATTCAGTAAATGCAAAAAAACACAAGGCGAACAGCCCATCGGCCCCAACCAGTATTGTAACTGATGAGTTCTCCCGCACATAAACACTCGAAAAAAGAAGCAAAAAAAGAGCAGACTCGTAACGAGAAGCAAACGAACCCCGTTTTGACCACCCAGTCCAGAAAAATAAGTAAAACAATAGCTTACTATGCAGACTAGCATCCTCTAGAAGCAAGCATGGCTCAGACCTACTAACGACGGTAAAGCGTGGTAGTAACCACCAAAACGGCTACTTCTGAACTCCCTCTCAGAGTACGTCCAAAATGGACCACGAAACACCGCGCTTCCCTCTGGACGCACCACAAATCAAAGGAGAGAAAATCACGATCAAGGTTAGAAACACCAAAGACAGCACAAGAAGTGACTGCATGGGCTTACCCAAAAGACAAGATTGCTGACACGAAAACATTAAAACGGAAGTTGACAAGTTCTCTCTGCTCGGCCTGGGAAGAAACATGATGATCGCAGTGTTCAAAGATGCACATCAAGCGACACACCTGTGAGAGAAACACGAGACATTGAACTGCAATGGCTCGGTCTGCACCCTGTCACGCTGGAAATTGGAAACAGCCCAGCGAGCTGCAGTCTCGCCGGCGGCAGCCTACAAACAGCGATTGATGAGGGACGAATTCTCGGTACAATTCGATAACATCCCCCCGGGAGGTCACCCCCTGACCAAGGATCGACTGGAGGTGGAGTACCCAACCAACAAGGTCGTAAGATGGGTCCTCCCCACGCCCAATTTCCTAGCCCCCCACTGTGATTCAGTCACAGCAATCCTGGAAGTGCTCACCGATGACCCGCCAGTTTTCCCAGAAGAATGGCAATGCGTCATTGAAGACAAAGTTTTATCTGTAACAGTCTCCACCAAGGACTCGTCTTTTTTTTTTTTTTTTTTTTTTTTTTTCAAGTCGAAAGTCCCGAATACGACTTTTCAAAGAATGTATCAGTGAAGCACAGAAACTGCCGGATGCAAGCATCCGGTTGGCAGAACGACAAAGAGAGAGGCCACCTGGGCACAGGCCCCACATGCCCGCGTTCCACTCAACAGAAAAATCTCAGACAAAACATGCTAGTGGAGGTGGAGGAAGCGAAAGGGATCTGGTTTGTCAACGACTCAGAATATGATGGTTGGGTCTTCGATGACAACATCCTAGAACCCAAATGGATTTAGACATATACAAATACCACCCCGACGGTCAAACAATCAGACATCTTCCCACCATCGGACAGCAAATGCCATCATGTGGGAGCGAAGAAGATCACCGGGATACCAGGGACAATCCACTCAGATCAGATCATCGACTCTCAAGCAGTCAAGGAAGAGAAGAAACATGAGGACCTGATGTGGGATCTGGAGTCCATCAGGCAACAAACGGCCTACTCTTTCCCCAACTCAGAAGATGACGACAGTGTCCTTGACAAGCCAAACTGATTATCGACAGATGCTATCCACTGACCGACCCCTCTCTCAAAAGACAGGCCTCCCCCCAAAAAGCAGACAATAACGAATCCAGTGGGAACAAAAAAAGAAAAGGCAGCATACCTAGAGAGGGAAGTGACCTCTTTGGCGATCAGAACCCACAGGCCTCCCTGCAGGGTGTAGGTCCCAGGCCAAAAACGGACCAGGACCTGTCTCAGAGGGATATGGACACATCTCCTACCAAAAAGAACCAGGCAGGAAGATCAAAAGACAAGGCAGATTCCCCCATCCAGTGGCTGCAGGAATACCTAGAAAATTCCAAAAATGAGAGGGAGAAGGAGTTCGACATCCGGGTGGCATGCATGAAACATCAGGACAAGACAGGCAAAAACAACAGGAACTCTATAGCAGGCATCCGCACATCAGCAAACTCGTATGATGTCTTGATACAGCAGAGCGAGCTATCAGAATTCAGCCCCTCCAGATACCACGAGAAGAAAAGGGAAAGAGAAGTCTCGTGCGACGAATATGAGTCCAGCGCAGATACACAGTCCCACAAGGACCCGATCAGAGATATGGTCCCTAAAAAGTGGAAACCATCGAAAGGCAGGGATAAACGAACCAGAAAATCTCAGACACACACCACTGGCAAAGAAAGCGAATAGAGATCCCACAAATGAGAGAGAACCGTTGTCGTCGAACAGACCAAATGCCTGTTCGACCATAACGAGGAATACTGCAGAAAACAAAAAAAAGAATACTGCACAATCCAAAATGTCGTTGAGAACAAGGCTCCCCACATCGCTGAGAAAGAAGCCTCGGACTGCAAGACTATCAGGGCTGTCAGGTCCCTGGTCCCCGTCCGCTATAGGAAGAAATTAGGAGAATGCCAAGTGGCCACCGATGTATCCTTTGCTATTCCGACTGTGGGAGACCAGCGGACACTGGCCAAAACCATCAGAGAAGGAATCTCTGAAGATTTCCCTTCGGGGGTCTTCAGAATCCCCTACTTTCGTACAGAAAACCCTAAAGCGACAGACCAGTATCCAGATTCAGCCAAGTCCTTTGAACTGAGCTCTGCTGTACAGCACTGTTGCAGGCAAGAGGTGCCCAACAACGGTCATGGCTGATTCCCTGGCCTCCATCATCAGATCCCGCATCCTCTCCACGGAGCACTCCTTGCGGGACGAAGCCGTGCCACTAGACGTGGAACCCGAGGATGACGACGGGAGCGTGGGAGAGGACGACGATGATGTACTGGTCGATAGGGTCTCCCCTGACAGCGCTGGGATGGGCACCACGCCGGCGCCCGAGGGCAGCATGGGTGAGTATAGCCTGGGGTCCACAGTGGGAAAGGGAGACAACGAGGACAGTAGAGGGTCCACAACAGACAGCGCGGGGACCGCGGCAGCGCTCAATTAGAGAACCTTGTCCACTAATCCATCATTGCAACCACACAATTCTTCACCACAATCCGCAAACATCAGAAGCAAATAAGAATTAAAACCGAACCCTCCCGAGGAACACAGCCCCAATAGAAGACAACAGCTTGCTGGACAACGCCGTTAGAATTGATTGGCAAGCCAAGGGCCTGACAATCCACAACTGGAATGTCAACAGCCTTGGCAACATACTCACTGTGATGGCGGCAAGGAAAGTATTACAGCGGATAGTAGGAATACCGACGGGCAAGAGCAGCAGCCCCGCATTAGCATGCTTGTTGTGTGCACACTACGAATGCCTTTTTTTGGCCACACTCGGGAATGATAGGGCGTTGGTTCACGGATGTAGGCTAGTTGACGACGTATCTTTGTTTCTCGGTTTTCGGATTGACAAGATGGACAGTCTCGTTAAAGCCACTGAAATCATGGACAGCTTCGAGAAATGCTACCATCAGGGACTGACACTGGTCCGAACCGACGACAGCTCAGGGAGCTGGCCTTTCCTGGGATGCGAGGTAAGAATGTATATGTACCCCCCATAACTGACATGCATTGCAAGGATGGCAAACAGACCAAATATCCTCAAAGGGGGACATATTGTGATCCAGGGTCTGCAGGACTTCGACTCGTACACGGCCAAAAGGATGAAGAGGGCCGTAATTACCGTCTGCCTTAACAGGATTTGGGACCATACATTGGACAAGATGGACGCTCGACCAGCGCTCCTGGGACTGAAGATTGAACTTGGGATCCAACGGTTCCCGGCGCATTTCTTCGACAAGCAACTGCGCAAGTTCTCCGAAGGAAGAGACGGGGCATGGGACCAATGGACCGACGTACTATGCGGATGGGACTAAGGACCTAGCGCGCAATGGAAAATTGACAAGCGGCAGGAAGAGAATTGAGGCCAGACCGATGAAAAATACCGCCAGAAGTACGCACAGGATTCGAATGACTAATGTGGACGATACTGAGGATCGAAACGAAAAAGAAAAAGTGCGGGAACAGTTTTTCCCAATATTATTTTTCTTCCGACAAGAGAATGTGGACAGGAATATGGAGTAGGTACACGGAAAGTATTTTTTTCCGCCGAAACGTGTCTGGGCGGGGTTTTCGAACCACGTTTTGCACACGGCACGAGAAACTTTTTCTTTTTTTTAGCGGACTTCTTTCTTTTTTGAACGGACGGTAGCAGCAACACAGGTACTATTTATACGAGAGGAGAGAAGACACACTCACCTTCATTCTTCGTCCGCCCCTGATGACGCTGGTCTGGCGCCTGCAGAAACTGGTTGGGCATTTACGCCAGTATGAGGCGAATAGGACGTTATGAACCTCATCACTAGTCTTGGAATTTCACGGTATACCTGATGGTGTAGTACTGCGAAGGCTAGACATTTGAACTTCATGTACTTTCTTTCTCGATTTGACGAAGGCATTTTATATGTGTGCGTGTGTGCACGTGCGCCATAACGCGCACGAGCTCCTACTCTCTCTCTCTCTCCCTTCGTGTTTGTATTACGTATGATGTATGTGAAAAGGGTAAAACGAAGTGGTTGAAGGTGATGATGAGCGGGCACGGACACTAGATGGCACTAAACTACTCGCTCTGACCTACGTTTGTCACGCACGGCAGGACATAGAGTACGGACATGAACTGACATCTCGACTCTTCGACTGTTCCAAGCTCACGACGAACGTGCTAACCTAACGGGAAATTGCACCTGTTCTCAAGGTGTGTACGACTATGGCGGACAACGGAGCTGAGCATGAAAGTACCGAAGTGCTACAATTGTGGAGAGCCTGGACACCTATCACGTGGATGCATCAAGCCACGAAGATACCAACAGTGCGGAGAATCAAGCGGACAGAGCGCTAACTCGGCAACACAAAACAATGGCGAACGGCAGATCGTCGCCGTAAGAGGACTGGGCTCAATTCAGAGGTATAACGAGGTTACCAGGAGCGAAACTACGGGGGATATCACTCCAACCTTACCTCTAACAAGGACATTGCCGATGCAGTATTGATGATGACGGAATTTTGCGCCACTGTCATGGAAGAAAAGAAGATCGAAGCGGAGCGTCGCAAGGAGGAAGAAAACCGACGAAAGAGAGAAGAAGAAGAAGCCAGACGAAGGGAAGAGAAGGAACGATGAGACAACGAAAAACTCAAGAAAGAAGAGGAACGAGAAGCAAGGTTCGCTCTACTGCTGGACAGCAAGGTCAACAAGAACGACAACGGATACCAAGTGATAGTCGAACAGCTAACCGAGCAAGCAAAATTAATCAAGCAGGCCGTAGACAAATTAAAAACTGGTAGTGCGAGTAATCCCACCATGATGGAAGACATGCGAAGAGATTTGTTACTACTACGAGAAGCAGAGTTAGAATGAAGCAGAAGAAAACGGGGAAAAGAGGTCGCAGATGGAATCGAAGATGAACCACCTGTTGTGAGATCACGCACCGTAGAAACCAAGACGAGTGAACATAGATTACAAGAACAGATGGAGGCGATGCAGAAGCAACATCAAGAACAGATCCAGGCAATGAGGGAGGAAATCGATAGGCTGAAAGCTGCAAATGCAGCAACCAGCACTCCTTCAACATCAAACAAGAAGATCCCAAGTACGTCTGTGGCTGGTGGAAGAGGTCTCGATCGGCTTTTTGCACGAACGGAGCCAATCCGACGGGGGGCAACAAGCACTAGAACTGCACGTGAAGAACAGGAAACGGATGAACCACTTGGATTCGACCGCATCCTCCCGGGGAGAAAGGTGGTTGTGGCAGGACCGGGAGCCGAAGGAAGACTGCGGTTCATTGATGATACGAAGCGGCATTTGAGGAACAAGAACGTTAAACAGTTGGAGAAGATCTGCAAAGATGAAAAATTAAAACGGGCGAGTTGGCGCAAGGAGGATATGATAGATAGTCTAGCTGAGCAGCGCGCCATCAACGCATATGGGAGGCAGACGGCTGGCGAACCTGTCAGGATTGCCGAACCCGTAGAACCAGAGGCCAATGGGAACGAGACGAGTGATTAATAATGAGGGACGAGACCCGTCGCACACCTGGAGGTTTTTCCGAGAGCAAAGCCAGAACCCGAAGAGGAGGAACGATAGCAAGGAGGAACGTGAAGAAATCGAGTGTAAGTTGAGGACGAAGATCAAGACATTGGCACAATACAAAAAAATAAAGTGGCTTCAAAAATTCCTCAATGGAACATCCAGGTGGATAAGTCAAGGGCGCGACTGGTTCCGGAACTCAGAATCGTACGTATACGCAATCGTGTCACCGCACTACGAGGCCATGTACATCGGCCAGATGAGACGGAAACTGAGTGAGCGATGGGAGGAGCACAGACGAGCATCGGAAGCGAAACAGAACCAGAAGGACAACAAGGTGTACAAATGGATGAGGAAGAAGAGTTGCACGGACTATGTGGCCATGCCAATCAAAAAATGTGAGAAAACAGATCTGAAGGCAGTTGAGAAATTCTACATCCGGGCTTTTTGCCCAGCTCTCAACGGAAGAGGCTTCAAACATAGAGGGAAGAGAAGAAATTGACGTGGGAAGAGGGAGAGAAAAGCCCGAAGCCTGCCGCCAAAGACGAGGAAGATAGCCGCACCGGTGAGTGTACAATACGAGGACAGGACACTCTTCTCCATCATTGGAGTTCTACAGGAGATCCGAGACAAGGAAGGGAAGGGGCATATTAAGATTGGACAGGGCACCAGTTGGTGCGAGAAATGGTCAATGATCAAACGATGCTACGGCTTCACGGAGATCAAGTACGAAAACAGAAAGCAACTGCTCAAGGACGTGAAACTAAAGAACGTACAAGGACTGACATGCGTGAGTAAGAATGTTCAAAAGGAAGAGGGATAGGGCGGTTGTTCGAGGAATAATCACTCGAACAATTAAAGCGAAATTTAAAACCATAGTGAAGATCGGATATGAAGAGGGATTAAGGATGTACGAGATCAGTATGTGCTGTAAGGTGAAAGTTAGAGAAATGTGCGAGAGCAGGACGATAGCCGAGTTGATTTGTCGACGAATGAGGGTAGTCTGGATAAGTGAAAAGTCGGTGGGCAAGATTCTGCACAACCACCGGTCTATGGCAAGACTAAAGTTGGAAGAAGTGACCTGTGAGTGCACACGAACTATGTTCAGTAAGAATGAGGATGGGCACGTATTTTTTCGTTTTTCAGAATCCAACGACGTACCATGTTTGATGAAGAATTCGAAGAATATCCCGGCCCCAGAATGTCGAGACGGACGAAAGTTCAGAATACAATTACACAAAGAGTTTGAAGAGTACTTCGGAAGAATGCAAGGCCGATTCAGCGGCAACGAACTAATGCGGTGCTTCAGAACGAGCAACCAGACGACGGGCATCACCAAAAGAAGTTCTCAACGTACAGACACAACTACGAGGGCTTGCAGCGATGCCAGTGGATCACAACCAAGGTGATACCTTCGTCTGCTGCCCAGTCCTGTATTGTAAAGCCATGGAGTCGACTTTCGTGCAGAATGACGGGTTCAAGATCTTAACGATGAGCGAAACGGAAATCATAGCAAGAAGCCAAGAAGAATACACAAAGGAGGAGTACCACCGTGTTGCGAAATGGAACTATCGGGGCGAACTGGAGAAGGCTTATATTATCCCCAAGCACAAGGACACGACGAGATGGAGACTGATCTGCCCTTCGTTCAACGAGCCAGTGGGAGGATGAGCAAGTTGGTAGGGAAGGCGATAAATCATATGTTATGGGAACTGCCGAAGAATTCTAACTTCAACCTGAAGAGCACAAGAGAACTGCTGGAGTCTGTAGAAGCCACCAATAGAACATGGCGTTGAAAGGTAAGAAATGTGGAATGCTTGGGGGAAGCTTTGACATCAAGGATATGTTTTCAAAACTTCCCCATGATGTGATCTTGTCAGCACTCGAGTGGGTCATTAAGTTCTACGAATTTTCTGGTAGGAATCATGTTAGAGTAAAGGCACATGGAAAAGGGGCTACTTTTGGGAGAGCAACAGGAGAGGTAGGGTGGAAGACCATGTCAATGAAGACGATTTTGAAGTTTGTGAAGTATGATCTGCAGCACATATTTCTGATGGCGGCAGGGAAAGTATTACAGCAAATAGTAGGAATACCGATGGGCAAGAGCAGCAGCCCTGCATTAGCATGCTTATTGTGTGCACACTACGAATGTCGTTTTTTGGCCACACTCGGGAATGATAGGGCGTTGGTTCACGGATGTAGGCTAGTTGACGATGCATCTTTGTTTGCCGGTTTTCGGATTGACAAGATGGACAGTCTCGTTAAAGCCACTAAAATCATGGACAGCTTCGAGAAATGCTACCATCAGGGATTGACACTGGTCCGAACCGACGACGGCTCAGGGAGCTGGCCTTTCCTGGGATGCGAGGTAAGAATGTGTATGTACCCCCCATAACTGACATGCATTGCAAGGATGGCAAACGGACCAAATATCCTCAAAGGGGGACATATTGTGTTCCAGGGTCTGCAGGACTTCAACTCGTACACGGCCGGCTGCCTTAACAGGGTTTGGGACCATACACTGGACAAGATGGACGCTGGATCAGCGCTGCTGGGACTGAAGATTGAACTTCGGATCCGACGGTTCCGGGCACGTTTCTTCGACAAGCAACTGCGCAAGTTCTCCGAAGGAAGAGACGGAGCATGGGACCAATGGACCGACGTACTATGCGGATGGGACTATGGAAAATTTTCTAAAAAAGGACGTAACAATCAAGGCATCATTACTAGCCGACATAGGGGTGGTGGACATAAACGATTATACAGAAAATTCGATTTTCGAAGAAAAAAAATTGGGATTTATGGCACAATCAAAAGTATCGAATATGATCCTAATAGAAATTCCCATATATGTTTAGTAAATTACGAAGATGGAGAAAAAAGATATATATTATACCCTCGTGGAATTACAATAGGAGATACGGTAATCTCAATGGACCGACGTACTATGCGGATGGGACTAAGGACCTAGCGCGCAATGGAAAATCGACAAGCGGCGGGAAGAGAATTGAGGCCAGATCGATGAAAAATACCGCCAGAAGTACGCACAGGATTCAAATGACTAATGTGGACGATACTGAGGATCGAAACGAAAAATAAAAAGTGCGGGAACGGTTTTTCCCAATACAATTTTTCTTCCAACAAGAGAACGTGGACAGGAATATGGAGTAGGTACACGGAAAGTAATTTTTTCCGTCGGAACGTGCTTGGGCGGGGTTTTCGAACCACGTTTTGCACATGGCGCGAGAAACTTTTTCTTTTTTTGAGCGGACTTCTTTATTTTTTGAACAGACGGTGGCAGCAACACAGGTACTATTTATATGAGAGGAGAGAAGACACACTCACCTTCATTCTTCATCCGCCCCTGATGACGCTGGTCTAGCGCCAACAGAAACTGGTTGGGCATTTACGCCAGGATGATGCGAATAGGACGCTACGAACCTCATCACTGGCCTTGGAATTTCATGGTATACCTGATGGTGTAGTTCTGCGAAGGCTAGACATTTGAACTCCATGTACTTTCTTTCTCGATTTCACGAAGACATTTTATATGTGTGTGTGTGTGCACGTGCGCCATAACGCGCACAAGCTCCTACTCTCTCTCTCTCCCTCCGTGTTTGTATAACGTATGATGTATGTGAAAAGGGTAAAACAAAGTGGCTGAAGGTGATGATGAGCGGGCACTGACACTACATGGCACTAAACTACTCACTTTGACCTACGTTTGTCACGCAAGGCGGGACATAGAGCACGGACACGAACTGACATCTCGTCTCTTCGACTGTTCCAAGCTCACGGGACATTTGGGCAGGCTTGATAAATAAAAACAAGTCAAAACCCGACGTTGTTCTTCTTCAAGAAACTCACCTCTCAAATCTGACCATCCATGCCCGAATCAGAAGGACAATAGAAAAGAGCCTGGAAGGATGCACCTTCACATTGTGTTCCAACAGAAACGGATTGAGCAAACGAGGTACTGCAATCCTCGTCCCCCGCACCTCCAAAATCCTGACAGAAGGACACTGTCAAGGGAGAAGGGGACGAGACAGAAGGCAGATTTTTGTGGATTGACATCAGGTGGCAACGAGAAGAACTTACGATTCTGAACCTATATGCCCCCAACGCAGAAAGCTAACGACTGGAGTTCTCCAACAACATCAAACTACTCCTGCTGAGCCCCCAACGCAGAAAGCGAACGACTGGAGTTCTCCAACAACATCAAACTACTCCTGCTGAGCCCCCAACCCGCAATCATAGCAGGGGATTGGAACATGACACCTGACCCCAACCTCAACCGTATCTCTCGGTCCCTACTCATGGCCTCCACACGGGCAGGAACGCACATGACGGAGTTCGAACTGATCGACCTGTTCAGAACTCTCCACCCCACAACGAAGGCATTCTCTCTAGTCAAAAGGAACCGGGTGAACCGCCTATCGCTCTCCTGAATTGAATTCTTTCAGATCCCCGAATCCCTCTGAGGGACATTCAAGGAAGCAGAAATCCTGCCTGCTGCTGCTTTCAAGGGGCTGGACCACAAACCCATCCACCCACTCCTGAACTTCAACTCCCCTATGGAAAAGGGTCAAGGCTTCTATAGATTCAATAACTCCCTCCTGGCAACAGAGTGCCTAACAGAGGCAGTCAAGTGGATTGGCTTTTCACGAAAAAGAAGAAGAGACAAACACCAATGGTTCATCGATAGCTATAAGGATCTTGCTCAGACTGTATTTGTCGAGTCAAGAAGCATAGCAAGCAAACGTAAAATAAGAAAAGAGAAACTCCAAATCACCATAGCAGTCGCCGAGGCGAATCTCACAACAGATCCCGCCAATGACTTCTATTATGACCTTCAAGAAGCTGTTGAAGAGGAACTCACTGCAGACTACTCCCTCAACGAGCCCATGACCAAAATTATCTTCTCCAAGATTAAATCCAACGTCAGAAACAACATGATCGAGGGACTGAAGGACACGATGAATCAAGGCAAGGTTGAAACAGCCAGCTCGGGAATGGTGAGAATAGCCAGGGCCTTCTATGCAGAACTCTACGAGTCCAACCCCCCCGCACCTCCCTCCATAGCCAACCTGAATGCCCGCCAACATATGATGTCCTACTTAGAGAGGACAATCACACGGAAACAGACCGAGGACCTCGACAAGCCTATCACCAAGGGAAAACTCCAAATAGCACTCTCCCAAATGGGCAATGACAAAGCCCCAGGCATTGACGGCCTATCAAAAGAGTCCTGGCTGCGGTTCTGGCCCATATAAGGAGACGATCTTCTCGACTTTTTCAACGACAGCAGAGACAAGGGAGGCCCAAGCCAATATCTCAGCACCAGCGTGGTCTCACTACTCCACAAGAAGGGGGGAAAGGAAGACCTAAAGAACTACAGACCCATCTCCTTACTCACGACCCCCTACAAAATCATGGCAAAAGCATTGGCCAACAGAATCATAAGCCTCACTGACAAATGCTTCCATATTGACCAAGCAGGCTTCATCCCAGGGCGGTACATACTCGATAATGTGATGACTCTGAACGAAGTGTCCAAGACGATTACCGAAAAAAGAATGAAAGTGGCGATCCTCTTCTTCAATTTCGAGAAGGCTTATGACCAAGTTAATTGGGACTT
Source organism: Chara braunii (assembly GCA_003427395.1). Taxonomy (NCBI): domain Eukaryota; kingdom Viridiplantae; phylum Streptophyta; class Charophyceae; order Charales; family Characeae; genus Chara; species Chara braunii. The sequence goes on from BFEA01000092.1 coordinate 2,188,808, forward strand.
CCTACATGCTTGTATGGCAAGAATGGGAGCGGGACCAAAGTTCAAGGAATGGGTCAGAATCTTGTATGGTGATGCCACTGGCAGAGTCCAAGTCAACAAAATCATGTCCGATGACTACCCGATCTCGAGATCCATCCACCAGGGTGACCCCCTCGCTCCTCCCATCTTCCTATTCATCATGGAGGCCATAGCGTCCTTCCTTCGAAAAGACCCGTTGATCGACTGCCTCACAGAATGTAACTACAACCCTCTCCACGACTTCTCCCTCCCCACTATACTTATGTTTGCTGACAATCTCACAGTCCTGACCCGCGCCAACAACTCATCCTTTCAAGCCTTTGTCAGAGCCATTGAAGCCTTCCGACTGGCATCCGAAATGAAGGTCAACTCGGCCAAAACCAAAGGGTGGTGGCTAGCTGACAGCAACTCACCCCAACTAGAAGACAGCCCCATACCCCTATCCTGGTCCATTGGGGACCAAGCACTCTGCTACCTGGGAATCATGGTCAACAAAAATGGCACATGGCCAGGGATGGGACAAAACCTAATTGCGAGGGCAATATCACGACTGGCCCCATGTAAAAATGCTCAAGCATCTCTAATTGGAAGGGCACTAATCATCAATACATCTATCTTCTCCAGACTGTGGTACATGGCCTCCATATGGTCCCCAGATGACGACTTAAAGAGTCTCTAAGCCAGAGCCAGATGCTATCTCTGGACAGGGGACCCAAACAAAACAACCTGCATCAACGAAGTAGCCTGGCACCATATCACCAGAAAACCAACAGGAGGCCTGCGAGTGATTGACCCTAAACAGGAGGCAATTGCACTCCAGATGAAATGGATAATTAAAATCCTAACTAGACAATCCCTGCCATGGATCGAAATGGCCGTGGACAGCATAAGGCACCTGGCTCCTGTTAAGTCCCCTCCCAACATGAGCGGCCTGTTTTGGATAATGGCCAGAGAGTGAAGGAGTAACCCACCTCAATCATTGGAACTGTCCAACCCCACCCAACCCCCTACTGGAAGCCAACCCCGAAAGCTTGGCGCCGACTCATGCCGAGTAAGCATGCGCTCCCAACAGCAAGGAAGAAGTGCTCAGACGCTACTATTCTGCAACCCCTGGAACACAGACAGAGAGGGCAACCCTTGGACTCTGCACCCCAAAGACCAAAGGTGGTTGTCCTGGCTGGGAAAAGGAGTCTGGCAGGTCCAACACTTATGGTCAGAGGAACTAAAGGACTGGGTGGCTGAACAAGACATGCGAATCCCCCTGAAGGGATGCCAGTCCTTCGAGACCAACCTCTCTATGCTACGGAAGAGCATCCCACAGCGATGGATAACCCTGCTAAAAGAAGCTTGGGGACTGGGGCCTACTCATCACTGAGACCCGGCCAAAGAGAGCGTACCGGTTCATTAGTCATCACACAGGATCAAGCCACAAGGCCAAGTTCGTCTCGTACCCGATCGACAGCCAAAATCTCCAGGAACCAATAATCCTAAACACGGACCCGCAGTACGAGACCTTAGAAACTTGCACACTCTGGAAGGTCAGGGTTTCTCGATTTAAGCTATGATTGATCTTCCGACCCGACCTCAGCATCAAGGACTTGGAATTCGACCCCAAGGAATGGATCTGGAGACAAGACAAAACGAGTAAAACAAGATCTATATCTGAGTACGATGTTAAATTTGGGTACGATGTCGGATTTGCAGATGGAAGAAGATACTGGAGCTCAACCCCACAGCCTTGCTCACTATCCCATGGGTGAAATACCTCCCCATAAGACCGGTGTGAATCCGCAGCATGCAATGGCTCATAGCCCATGCGGCCCTACCTGTAAACCAGTGGCTTCATAAAAGGAGACAACACTCAGACCCGAACAGTTCTGAACTATGCCTGATGTGCAACACTAACACACCAGAAGACATTCCACACTGCCTTCTCTTCTGCCCCGCAGCAGCCTGGATCTGGAACAAAATCCAAACCCTATGGCTCATCCTCTTCGCCTCACCTCCCCCCACCACTACCCCCCTAACCATGGACATCCCTCGCCATCCAGTTAATAGAAGAAAAGAAGAAGAAGAAGAAGAAGAAGGAAACAAAGAAAACAATGGACATCCAGTTAATAAAAAAAGAAGACAATTGTGCACCACTTGACCTGGGCAGCCCTCGCCATCCAGATCACCTCCTGCTGCAGGTCTGGACTTGGTCCCATTTAGTTCGGTTTCGGGGTCAAGTGGTTGACCCAATTTGCTTCATTCTTTTCATTTTTTTATATGCTTGGAATTGTTGGGTCTCCCCTCTGCAGTTTGTGTTTGACCTTTGAGAAGTTCTGACTTCTGGAGTAATCAATTTGTTGTGGAATGTCATGCATCATGAACGACTATGTTTATGAACTCCATCTTTTGAAGTACTGCGAAGTGAAGAACGGTCTCCCATCTGATGATGGGAGTATGTTTCCTTGTACGTCCATGTTTGGAAGCCCATGTTCCTAATCGCCTTGCCAGCTAAGCCACAGCTTTGGGTGTGTGATTTTTATTTATTTGAATGTGTTCTTCTACAGTTTTTAATACTTTTTAAAAGTTTTCATCTTCTAAGGACAGTGTTTACTTTGTTCTTGCATTTTCGTTGTCTCAGTTTACGTGTGTCATCCTTTTGCAGGACCCATGCTAATCTTCTCGGTATCATTCCAATTCTGATGGATGTGCCGAAGGACTTTGTTTTTCTTGTCCGCTTTTTGTTTCTTTAGTGTTTTCTTTTTTTTTGTCTTTAAAGCTTCCATTCACTTTGTTCTTGTCTTCGTTTTCAACTTTCCTTTCTATTTTTCAAACTTTTGGCAGCGCTACAGAAAGCTCAGCATCTTGCACATGAGGCTCATGGACAGGTTCTTTAAAGCACTAAGCGGGAGGGCACCATCTCAGGCATCCAGGTCGCCATCACCTACTCAATCACTTCCACCCAAAGCTGCACACTCCGAGGTGAGAATCCACAAAGGCAGCATCCCAATCCCATGGACAAAGGTCTGGTGAAAGACCCGGTGCACTAGAAGTTTAGGGAACGACCTTCACCCAAATAGAATGTTATGCACGTTTTTCTTTTGTTGTTGAGGATGACTCGCGCTCATGATCTGTTCATTAACAATTACATGTGTCTACCTTTCTGCCTCAGTATCATGGACTCTAGAGAAAGGGGAAGACAACAAAAAGATCAGGAGGTCGTTCTAGTCCTTTTTTTCTTTCTTTCTTTCTGTCTTCCTTTCTTTGTTTCTTCCTTCCTTTCCTTTTTCTTTCTTTCTTTTCTTTTTTTCTTCCTTTTTTTTTGTTCTTTCTTTCGCTCTTTCTCTTTTTCTCTTGCTCTTTCGCTCTCTCTCTCTTTCTCTTGCTCTTTCGCTCTTTCTCTTTCTTTTGCTCTTTCTTCCTTTCTTTCTTCCTTCCTTTCTTCTTGCTTTCTTTCTTACTTGCTTTCTTTCTTGCTTTGTTTGTTTGCTTTCTTGCTTTCTTGCTTTGCTTTTTTGCTTTCTTGCTTGCTTTTTTTTCTTCCTTCCTTCCTTTATTTTCCTTCTTTTCTTTTCTTTTCTTTTCTCTCCTTTTCTTTTCTTTTCTTTGCTTTTCTTTTCTTTGCTTTTCTTTTCTTTTCTTTTCTTTTCTTTCTTTCTTTCGTTCTTTCTTTCTTTCGTTCTTTCTTTCTTTCTTTCTTTCTTTCTTTCTTTCTTTCTTGCTTG
>BFEA01000092.1:2192928-2213690 GCA_003427395.1 Chara braunii
CTCTCTCTCTCTCTCTCTCTCTCTCTCTCTCTCTCTCTCTCTCTCTCTCTCTCTCTCTCTCTCTCTCTCTCTCTCTCTCTATCTCTCTCTCTCACGCGCGCTCGCTCGCTCACTCGCTGCTTTAGCAAAGTTTGCTAAAAAAATTTGGATGTCCCTGGGGGGATACTCTCTCCAGGATGTACCCCAGAATTTTGAACTTTACTAGGCTACCAGCCGGGCCGCCCGGGTCCCGGGTGGCCAGCCCGTGCAAGGACAAGGGAGGGTCCCAGCAAAAAAACAAAAAATCTCAAAAATCCGCAAAAAAACTATGTTATGCAGAAAAATAAACTGAACAACTTTTGCCTCAGGGTCACATCAAAATTCTTTACCAAATTTAAAATATAAAATAAAAATTTAAAATATTTTTTATTTTTTTTATTTTTTTTATTTTTTAAATCTTTTTGGCCCGGCCGGGCAAGTGACCCCGGGCCACTCTGGTAGCCTAGGAAATTTATGAATTTTTTAGTACAGTGTATTTTGGAATTTTTTCTTTTTTTAATTTTGAATTTATTGAATTTCTGGAAAGGTCATATGGGTGTGTGAGCTATCGAGAAATAGGCGAAAGTCTAGGTAGGTAGGTAGGCATCTTAGAATAGTCGCGGAACCCATCGGTGAAACCGTTTGGTGTATATATACGGTTTTTTTCAAATGTACACTAATGAAATGAAAGCTTTTGTGTCGAAGCTCTCCGGTTTGATGAAGCCCATCGGTGAAATTGTATGGCTTATATAGACGGATTTCAATGTACACTAATGAAAAGAAAAGTTTTTTGAATCGAAGTTCTCCCGGACGATTTGTCATACGAAGTCAGAAGTATACTCCGAGTTTCCCAGTACTATTTGTGAACGTGACATGTGAGAACAGAAAAGGTGGTGACTTGCCAAGTATATAAATTTGGAGACTGTACAAGCTTCCGTTCTGTTTGGCGGATGCACGGGAGCAAGGATGGCACCGGGAATACAGAAAATACACCGTATGGGAGCACTGATGAGATGGAGGATAGCGGGAATAGATGGAGGTATCTGGTTTGGGTGGTTCGAGGTGAAGCGAGTAGACCAGGAGCCATAATTAAGACCGATCCGAAGTAGGCACAACGACATGGAAGGTAAGGCATTTTGTTTGCACGGGAATCAGGGATGTAGGGGACATGAAAGGAAGGGATGGGCATGTGAGGTGGGACCGAAAGGAGGGAGGCAGGATTTGGGTAAATCGATACAAGAAGTTAGAGGGGTTGACTCGTTTGTGTGGTTCGAAGATTAGAAGTATATCGAGAAATCCGTTAGGAACATAGGTGTAGGATAGAAATAGGGGAAATCGACATCCATAGGATATAGGTGGTAGTACTGCGTTTTCTTCAGAAGGAAAGAGTGACGAGAATGACCGTTGTTTTTGAGTATTTATTATTTAAGCGGGTGTGAGAGACATTTTATCCTCACATCTACATGATGAGTGCTTATTCGATTGGGGAAGCCCCCTGAAGACTTTGTTGTGATATGCCGGAAACAAAATGTGACGGGCCGATGCGTACTCAAGAGAAGATGTTGTTTATGTTGTTGAGTGGATTTATGAGCATTGAGCATCTTCATCGAATTCTCCTTGAATCTCTGTGAGCGTGGAAACCGACGTGTTTAGACAGTGGATCGGTGGCTGCAGTGTTTTGAGTGTGGCGTTAGCTTGCTAATGCGTTTTGAGACCTCGAGTGTGGCTGTCTTCGAGGTGGTGGAAATAGGCATGATCAAGGGGAGGTCGAGGAAACTACTTAGCTTGGGATGTATGGTGGTGATCATCCTCGGTAGTGTTGCGTGGATTCAAGGGCCTAAGGATAAGAGTGAAGCAGGCAGTTGCAGATTTAGTTTACATATTTTCGTCACTGCAAGTTATCTAGAGAAGACGTAAGCAGGGATGTCGACTAGAAACGTTAGAGATATAGAAGTCGAGCATCGGTGGATTCACCAAGTACTTCTGGATTCAGTTCGATGGAATACGGGAGGGGCTGCACGGGGCAATCAAGGCAAGATTGCAGGAGGAGTACGGCCAATTTCCGATCGTGGATTGGATCACACCTACTCCGGACTTCCTAGTACGACAGCATGATACCATGATGGCATGCCTAAACACCCAGGGCGCAGTCTCACCGCAATTACTAGAAATCTGACACTTTGCAGTCAGGGACCAAATAGTGAAGGTTGTAGTCTCCACCAAAAGCAACCCGCTGTGCTTCAAATGCAGACGGAGAGGGCACATGGGAACAGACCCAAGGTGCCCAAAGAATGCAGACTCAGCAAGAAACAGGCCTTTGAAACCAACCAGCCTCGAGGAGGCCGAGGGAGAACCAGGCTTCTGGTTTGTCAGGGATGCTAAGTACATAGGATGGGTCTTTAATGACAACCTAGAGACCCCAGACTGGGTATGGGTCATGGATTGGGAACCAACCCAAAAACCAGACATCTACCCCCCATCTGACAGCAGTTGGCAGACCAAGAAGATCGGCAACAAGTCCACCAAGATTTTCACAACGGGTCAGATCTTAAACAAAGAAAGGGTGCAAGAAGAGAGGAGGTTAAGGGACCTCCAAATGGACCTGGACGAAACGGGGGAACTGACAGAAAGGAACTGGTTGGAAACGGTAAAAGAAGGGAAGAAGAAAGGAACGCAGATGGGTACAACAGCAAACGGCACACCAGACAGCACGGTGGTGCAATACACACGCAAGGGGAACTCAAGAGCGGGCCAAGAAAAGGAAGCCACTGCAGAGAGCGGAGAGGCGCAAGGGCAGGATGTGGAGATGTTCGAGGACAGAAGAAGTGGGACAAAGAGAAAAGGGGGGGAAATCACCATAGAATAACCCATCAGAAGAAAAGTTGCAGAAGACTACTATTATGGGCAAGAAGAAGAGGAATGGGAAAACAGACTCATCGAGGAAATCAGGGAATACATTCAAACAATGAAGGCACAGAGGGCAAGTATGTTTGAATTGCATATGGCCTACGTGAGAGAGGAAGTGAAGGCAAGGGTGGAGGAGATCCCACTCACAACAAACCCATATGAGCCACTCGAGGAGGAAGAGGAAATGACAAAATATTATGCCCAACAATACTGCCGAATTAAGAGAGACCGATCAAAGGTGCAAAAGAGAGGACAGGGGAACGAGGGTCAACGAGCAAAAGGAGAATGGAGAGAGGACAGATACAGGATGCCCGAACTGCCAGAGACCTACAACAAAAAAGGGGAGGAGGAGAGGAAGAAGGGAAATCAAAAGAGAGAGAACGTGAAGGAAAGCAGGGAACAAAGGGGGAACACCAAGGGGCAAAGGGAAGAGGGAAGGAAGGAGAACAACCCAGGAGAACAGCAAGATCAAGAAGAGCAGAGCAATGAAAAGGAAACGTTGATGCTGCAGTCTGCAGTGTTGGAAGCACATATCCAAAGGTTGTCGGACCTGAATGAGGAAATGAGATTGACAACAATCACAGTGGGCTCCTTAAACGACTGCAGGCAGGCGGAATTATGGAACAAGACCGTATCAACAAGCAAGATGCTGTTACCCTCAAGAACGATCTTGGCCATGATGTTTGACGTGCAGACAGAGGACTGGCAGATCGCAACAGCAACTAACTTCGCTCTCCCCAGATTGGAAAAGGGCCAAAGTATAGAGGAGAGGCTTGCATCTACGGTCTCTGAAAAGGAACCAGTCAAAGTTGGGGTGTTGGGGGAAACGCTGAGGGTACCCACCATGAATGGGAGGGGGACTGAAAGCAAGGAGGAAACCTTAGATGTAAGACCAGTGGTAGCCATATACAGCCCAAGGTCTTCCTTAAAAAGCAACCTGCAATGGCGTCCTTGGTGGAAAATCTCACAGCTACCATACACAGCCCTTGGCACAAGTGCATTGCCGCCGGAACTACCAGCGGCAAGCCTGGCAATCACCTTCGCCCAGAAAATCCACAGGATGGGACAAAGAGAGCTGGGAGACAGGCTGCAGGATCTGCAGGAGGTGGGAGAGGGGGCAACCTTGCGAATGATGTCCACACCATCCCCTTGAATTAAGCTAGATCAGCTAAACAGGTTAGGCTGGAACTTTGAACCATGGACGGGGGGGGTGAGCAAAATGAGGGAGGAGAGAAGGAGCATCACAGAGCAAAGAAAAAAGCGGAGCTAGATATAAGATCATGGAACATACATGGGATGGCCACCCTTTTGTTGACACCGACAAAATGGTTCAGTTTAACAGCTAACCTCAAATGGTTTGACGACAACCCACTGGACATAGTCTGCATACAAGAAACACACCTAACCAACTCCGATGAGCATAAAGCCATACAGGACGAAATAGAGAGAAGATTGAGGTACGTATGGAGAGCAAAATGGGTAAGTAGCCCCTGCTCAGCATCGGCGGGAGTGCTAATTCTCTTCCACGGAAAATCCAAAGCATTACAGCATTTACAAATAAGCCAAGTAACCAAGGATATCGAGGGAGGCAGGTGGATTAGGATAGATTTCAGCTACAGACAGGAAGAAATAATACTACTAAACATATACGCCCCAAACACTAACGCCCAAAGAAAGGAATCAATGGAGGTCATCAAACAAGAATGCCCGAACCACCGGCATACCATAGCAGTGGGAGAGTGGAATGCTACAGTAGACCCACTCCTTGACAGAATATCCCATGTCAGGGAAGGGTATGATGAAGCGGAAACCCACATAATGCTAGACTTTATCAACGAGAAGGAACTAATAGACCCGTTCAGGACAAGATACCCAGATGCCAAGAGATTCACGTGCACAAGGAGGACACAACAGGGGAGAACATCATTCTCTAGGATAGACTACTTCTTGATCTCAGAATCACTATCAGGGATTGTACTAGCTTCGACAGTCTTCAGAGCCCCCTTCTACGAGGGCTTTGATCACAAGCAAATAGGACTCATATTGAACTTTGGCCTAGATAACGCTGCAGGCCAGGGATTCTACAAAGTCAACAACTCCTTACTAAAGCTAGAGGGTTTCAGAAGGGTGGTTAGACAAACATGGGAAGACTACACTCAACAAATGCAAGGGGAGGACACAGTCTCAAATTTCGGAAAAGCCCTACAGCACGTAAGCAAGGAATTAAGCAAGGAGTCAAGAAACGAAGCCAAAAGAAGAAGGGAAAGGCAAGAGCTCCTTGAGTCCATAGTAGAAACAGCAGAATATAACTTAACCCGCAACCCAGGCTCTCCAATGTACGAAAACTTACTCTCTTCGGCAAAAGAAGAATTGGCCCAATGGGCAGACTGGAAGAGAAGGGGCCTGAGCATCAGAGCAAGGATAAAAGACTGGGAGAGTAACGAATCAATGACAAAGTTCTTTTTCCAAAGAATCAAATCCAACTGCAGAAACAACAGGATCCTAGAACAAAGGGATGAAGGGGGAACCCTAAAAAACCAACAGAAAGGACTCCTACAAATAGCCACTAACTTCTACAAAAAATTATATACATCACAGTCAACAGGAGAAAATAGTGGAGCTATCAGGAGGGCGAGGGAAAAGTTCCTGAGACACCTTGACACCTGCATCAAACCAGAAGCAGCAGCATACTTAGACAAAGACCTCTCAGTAGCAGAAGTCCATGGAGCACTCAACTCCATGCAACCACACAAGGTCCCAGGCATCGACGGGCTAACGAAAGAATTTTGGCAGGAACACTGGCCTATGCTAGGGAGGGATCTCCTACGATTTTACCAGGAAGCATATAAGAGAGGGACATTAGGAGAAGACATCAGCATGGGAGTAGTAACACTACTATACAAGAAAGGGGAAAGGCAGGACATAAGAAATTATAGGCCAATATCCTTACTAACAGTAGCCTATAAAATAATAGCAAAGGTCCTAGCCAATAGAATAAGAAATATAACTGACAAATACCTAGTTGTAGGATGCCTGAAAGGTCAAGGTCGTAGCTGCTACTTACCTGAAGGGGCAAAGTCGTAGCTGCTACATCACCGAAAGGCCAAGTCAGAAGTTTCTAGAAGTGGCCTTTCGGAGTTAGCCTGCATACAACAGAGGCAAGTGGTCAAGTGGTGTTAGACCACCTTGCTGAGTCAACAGTCCCAGCTAGTCAGTCCGGTCCTGTCCAGCAAGTACCGTCTGGGACTGTGTGCGCCTCGTGGGCCAAGGGATACAGGGCAGGCCAACGCAGCACAAAAGTCTAAATCAAGAGGCTGCGTCCAGCCATTCATTCATTCCTGCGGATGCCATGCGGAAGCGCTGCCTCAACAGCTTGTGCGAGGAGGTCTGCAGTACGCCCGAAGACGAAGTGGGCAGAGAAGTGTAGTGTAGCGACAGGGTAGTGGCAGCCATAGCTGCCATAGCTATAGTAGCGTGTGTGTGCGTGTCGCGTGTATGTACAATGTTGCGTGTGGGACATCCAGGGTGATCCAGAGTGCGAACAGTGAGTTGTGTGGGCGCCCAGACGCCATAGCCAGTGGAAGAGAACTCTTATCTGGTTACGATATCTTTGAGTACTGTGTGGGCGCATGTCGCCAGTTTGCTGAATCGCTGTTTGCATGCTTGACGAAGTGTGAAGTCGAGTCTGATTGTAGGAAGAAAATACTAGAAAACAACAGAAAAGAAAGGAAGGAAGGAAGAGGAAGGAAGAAAGGAAGCAAGGAAGGCAGAAAGAACGAAAGAAAGACAGAAAGAAAGAGAGAACGAAAGAGGAAGGAAGAAAGGAAGCAAGGAAGAAAGAAAGAAAGAACTAAAGAAAGAAAGACAAAGAAAGAGAGGAAGAAAGGTGGAATAAGAACGAAAGGAAGAAAGAAAAAAAGAAAGCAAGAAAGCAAGCAAGCAAGCTAGCAAGCTAGCAAGCAGAGCAAGAAAGCAAGAAAGAAAGCAAAAAGAACGCAAGCAAGCAAGAAAGAAAGAAAGAGAGAGTGAAAGACAGAGCGAAAGAGCAAAAGAAAGAGAGAAAGATCGAAAAAAAGAAAGTAACAAAGAAAGGAAAAAACAAAACAAAACAAAACAAAAGAAGGAAAACAAAGGAAGGAAGAAAGAAAAAAAAGCAAGCACGAAAGCAAGAAAGATGAGAGAGAGAGAGAGAGAGAGAGAGAGAGAGAGAGAGAGAGAGAGAGAGAGAGAGAGAGAGAGAGGGAGAGATTCAAGGAGAATTCGATGAAGATGCTCAATGCTCATAAATCCACTCAACAACATAAACACCATCTTCTCTCAAGTACGCATTGCCCGACGCGTTTCGTTGCCGGCGTATCACGACAAACTCTTCAGGGCGCTTCCCCAATCGGATAAGCACTCATCATGTAGATGTGAGGATACAATGTCTCTCACACCCACTTAAATACTCAAAAACAGAAGTCATTCTCGTCAGTCTTTCCTTATGAAGAAGACGCAGTACTACCATTTATCTCCTATGGATGTCCATTTCCCCTATTTCTATCCTACACCTACGTTCCTAACGGATTTCTCGATATACTTCTGATCTTCGAACCGCACAAACGAGTCAACCCCTCTAACTTCTTGTATCGATTTACCCAAATCCTGCCTACCTCCTTTCGGTCAACCCCTCTAACTTCCTGTATCGATTTACCCATATCCCCTACATCCTTGATTCCCGCGATAATAGAATGCCTTACCTTCCATGTCACTGTGCCTACTTTGGATCGGTCTTAATGCGGTCTTAATGATGGCTCCTGGTCTACTTGCTTCACCTCAAACCACCCAAACCAGATACCTCCATCTATTCCTGCTATCTTCCATCTCATTAGTGCTCCCATACGGTGTATTTTCTGTATTCCCGCTGCCATCCCTGCTCCAGTGCATCCGCCAAACAGAACGGAAGCTTATACAGTCTCCAAATTTATATACTTAGCAAGTCACCACCTTTTGTTCTCACATGTCTCGTTCACAAATAGTACCGGGAAACTCGGAGTATTCTTCTGACTTCATATGACAAATCGTCCAGGAGAACTTCGATTCCAATCTTTTCATTAGTGTACATTGAAATCCGTCTATATAAGCCAAACGATTTCATCGATGGGCTTCAGCAAATGGGGGAGCTTCAACACAAAAGCTCTCATTTCATAAGTGTACATATGGAAAAACCCGTCTATATACGCCAAACGGTTTCACCGATGTGTTTTCGTGACTATTCTAAGATGCCTACCTACCTAGACTTTTGCATATTTCTCGATAGCTCACACACCCATAAAAAATTCATAAATTTTAAAATTCCGGGGTACATCCTGGAGAGAGTATCCCCCCAGGGACATCCAAAAATTTTAGCAAACTTTGCTAAAGCAACGAGAGAGACCTCCGGGGGATATCCACGGAGGCGTGTTTCCCGCATAACCGCTGAAATGGCGGTCGTAGTTGCTCCGTTCAAGGTCGAAGCCCCATGCACACGTATCATACTTGCAAAACGTGTGGCTTTCTTTGCCAATTTCCTGGAATACGAGCTAAAATCCTGCAGTGAATGGATCTTGATATATCCGGATGTCGACAAATGCCATTGGTTCCTCGTTCTTGGGAAGATGTGAATCCTGACTTGTGCAGGTTCAACCATCATGCGTGCTCCAAGAATTCAAATGCATTAGCTCCCTCATCCTTGCGGACCAGGTTCAGACTCCGATCATAGCTCCTTTCAAACCGATCCAGGATGCATTCAGCTTTTAAGTCCTGATTCCGTGTCACCCATCTTGCACGATACGATCAACACAACATGGTCAATCAATCTCATTCCTTTAACGAGATTCTGATCCACCCTTAGAGAGGCAAGGAACATTGCCTTCGATCTGGCACATACAAAGCAGGCAAGAGCAGGGCTGGAATTCCTCCCCATGGGGACCCCAAACTCCTGTTTCAGTATCTCTCCCGCACATTTTATGTACATATTTTCCAGTTCAAACTTGGCGGTGTTCATAATCAGATCAAAATCAAGAAGTACGAAGCCCTCGCTTTTTCTTCTATTAATCGCCATCATACACATTCTCCCCCTAATACTCACTCTTACACCCAACTTCCTTCTTCGACGATGGAAATCAGTAACCCATCTAACTGCGTTCATCACGCTTTCGTGCGACAGTCTGGTGAACATATCTTTGACATCATAGCTTCTAGCTACAGCCTCATCACCGACCCTTCTCAATTCTTCCTGAATACATTCAGACTGCTTCCGCAGATCGTCTATACACCGAAGATCGAAGTGCTTCTTATCCCCGATCCCAAACAACATGAATCTCACGGCCCGTCCTACCCTCGAACTAGCTAGTCGGGCCGGATTTTCCCTAGCTGGGGAGATTGGTCTCCACTTATCTCATTCTTTATCCTTCGTAAAACGTAAGCCTGTCCCACCTCCCCTCCTTTACCCCATGCCGCCACCTTTTTTAGTCCTCCCTGGTCGTACTTTTCATTCCACAAATAATTGATGCCTCGGTCTTCATTCCACCTTTTTTAGTCCTCCCTAGTATGGGACTAAGGCTCGGCGCGCCGCTTTTACACTCGGCATTTAACGAGGAATTGGACCCTCTATTTTCATTAATTTTAATAGCAAAAGTAAAACTGAAGAAAAAAATTAGAAATAATAAAAAGGAGGAAAATGATGAATTAATTGCTATTTGATTAAGTTTTATCGGAATTCATCCTTGACGAAACTATTCTCTATTTTCTTTAATTCTAATAGTAGAATTAATAAGTCCGCGAAAGAAATGAAAATAATAAAAGAAGAGGAAACAAATGATTAATTGTTATTTGATTCATTTTTATCAGAATTTATTTTTGATGAAAATATACCCCGTGATCGATGATCCGTGCGAGTTTCCGATGATTGTGGACCCATGTGTGATTTTCCCTGATTGATCTGATTACTGCCTTTGCATTAACCCGGGTGTATGGAGTGAGTGGTCCGATTTTCGGTTAAGGCAGCAGGTTGTACACCGGTTCGGAGCAGGTATGGTACTCTGGTTCGGGGCAGGTTCGGAACTATTACGGGGCATCTACGTGGTACGGTATTCTGCATCCGGCAGGTATGGTGACGGTGCTTCTACGATATAGAATTTCAGGCTCGGCATTGGTATGGGATTGGTACGGGCAGGCGCAGTTCGAGGCAGCTATTTTCCGCTGGTATGGTTACCAGTGCGACGATGTATCACCGTGCCGAGGCGCGGCACCAAGGGCTTGATGAACCCTGCCTGTGCATGGCCTGTCTAAGATTAAACACTATGGCTGCTGGTTCGGAGTGGTGCTTTTATCGGTTCGGAACGAGAGAAGTATCCCGCAGTACCGCCGTCGACAACAGCGTTTTATGGGCCCTCGACAGCACTGGTTCTTTTTCAAAGGTCCTGTTTTCAGACCGGTGGTTGGGACAGCGGCTGCGGATCGCCCTAGGGCTGTAACATGGGGCTGCAGGGGCCACAGGCCGGGTCTACTAGAGGCACCTGCTTGGTACCGAGAGGCGCAAGGCCGGTAAGGGTGCCGTGGGCCGGGCCAGGAGCTGGTGAGGACTGCAGTCCATATGGAATATAGCCATAGCAGGTGGATCGGAATAGGGGGGGTCATTCGGAGATTCGACAGTGGGAGACCAGGGCGAACGGGGCATTCGGGACGCAGGCGACCGGAGGGAACGCAGTGCACGGGCAGTGTGCGACGGCGAGCGCAGCGAACGTACCTGTTCGCGAAGCGCGGTGGTTCCCTGCTGCTCACGGTCAACGGTAGCTATGGCGGCAGTTTGTGTGTGTGTGTAAGAGAGAGAGAGAGAGAGAGAGAGAGAGAGAGAGAGAGAGAGAGAGAGAGAGAGAGAGAGAGAGAGAGAGAGAGAGAGAGGAGGAGGAGGAGATTGAGCAGAGAGAGAGCGACCCTGTTCGGGGAAAACGAGAAAACCCACGTTTCCCCTTACGTGCGCTGCGTGAGAAGGTATGATCAAACGGTGAACTACCAATCAGACTGCCCGCTGCTGGCGGGAGTGTCAATTGTGGTGATCTGCTGATCAGGCCACCCGCTGCTGGCGGGAGTGTTAATTGCGGTAATCTGCTGATCAAACTGCCCGCAGCTGGCGAGAGTGTTAATTGCGATGATCTCCTGATCAGACAACCCGCTGCTGGCGGGAGTGTTAATTACGGTGATCTGTCAATCAGGCCACCCACTGCTGGCAGGAGTGTTACTGATCAGACTGCCCGCTACTGGCGGGAGTGTTAATACCGGTGATCTATCGATCAGACTGCCCGCTGCAGGCGGGGGTGTTAATTACAATGATCTGTCAATCAGGCCGTCCGCCGTTGGCGGGAGTGATAATTACGGTGATCTGTCAATTGCAGTGATCTGCTGATCAGACTGCCCGCTGCTGGCGGGAATGTTAATTGCGGTGACCTGCTGATCAGACTGCCCGCTGCTGGCGGGAGTGATGATTACGGTGATCTGTCAATTGCGGTGATCTGCTGATCAGACTGCCCGCTGCTGGCGGGRATGTTKATTGCGGTGATCTGCTGATCAGACTGCCCGCTGCTGGCGGGAGTGATAATTACGGTGATCTGTCAATTGCGGTGATCTGCTGATCAGACTGCCCGCTGCTGGCGGGGGTGTTATTTACCGTGATCAGCCAGCGAGGCTGGCTGCCGCCGGCGGAAGTGTTTATTTATGGTGATCTCACGACAGGCAGCCCCCGCTGAAGAGAGCTTTTGCTTCTAGTGCCTTGCTGAATCAGGCAACTCGCCGTCGGTGGGAGGGGCTTACTTTCAGTGGTTTCAACGGTCTCCCCGATGAGGCAATCAAGCATTTCGGTTGTTGGCACGCACGGGCACTTTGGCAGATGAGCCCAACAAGCCTGTGAATGGCTGTTGGTGAAACATGGTACTTTTAAATCTTTTTTTTGAGAAGGTATATTATTAGACTTATCCGCTGTTGGCACACTCCGAGGGCGGCGATAGTGAATTTAGCTGCAACTCCGCATTCTGGTGAATCAAACTGATGCTCCACTTCTTGTGAGTAATGGGTGTTTGATTGTTCGACTCTTACCCTGAAAAATCCTAAACCCTTGCATTTTGATGACCTGGCGGTCCCTAGCATCCCTTGCAGATTGAGCTCGCAAGATACTCTCCAGCTTAAGTAAGGTGATCCTTGCGCTAAAAGTGAACTTGAAGATCGACGATCCATTTCAGATTACTCAATCTTATCACAACCCCACAGGCAGCGAAGGACTTCGAGCATGACACTCATAATGGTTGCGTAGGAGGTCAGTGCTGAAACCAACACCCTACTGGTCGCTGAGGACCTCGGAAGCGGGCGCGGCGAGTGACAGGCGCCGTTGCCCTTGGCTTCAGCGAGCAGTGGGCGACCCCTCCCCGGGTTTCCTCACAACGGGACAAATAATAAGAGTTGCTCTGGGATTTCGGTCTACGGGTACAGAAATAAGATGTTCAAACATTCGAAAACACGACCTCACCTCCTTACCTGTCATCGCTCGAGTTCCTTGGGCGGAATGTACCTTAAAACACCTACCCAAATCTTCATCATCAATTCTTACCTCCCTTTCTCTACCCCACGGTTGAACTGCTGTTCTAACACATCTCCTCAGATTGTTTATTGAAACATCATCACCACCGGTCACATTCCTTGAATTCATGACGAATGTCGGAACGCCGGGTACGTCGTTGACCCTTACTTTCACATGCCCCCCTGATCTGGGAAGGTCCATACCTTCACGCGTACATACTACCTTCTTCGCACTGGCGCACAACCGATGGTTGTGTATCAGTTATGGTTGTGTATCACTTGTCCAACGGTCAATCTCTTACTAAATACTACCCGAAATCTCGCCGCTACATACTTCCGAAGGTGAAGATCCACAATCCCTTGCTCAAGTGTTTTGGCCGTCAACTCTCTTACCTCCTGTTAGCTGACTCCCGTGGAGAAAGGTATCTTCACATATGGTCGCCTCCTAATCTCGGTCCCAAATACGACCTTAATAACCCTTGTTATTCTAATCTTGAGCTGGTTCCTAGTACATTTCCTACCAAACGTGCTGGCATTTCTATATAGTGCAAGGAGCTCCGCTGACTTTTTTCGATACATATTCTTTATCCTCCGTGGCTGTCCCAGCTGGTCCCGAAGAACATACCGCCGATGTTCGATTGCTGACGAAGTAACCCTGACCCGTACCACGGTGAATGCTCCACCCTCCTCAATCTCTCTCTTGCACTCTTTGATAGGAGACTGCCTATCATGAAATTTAACAACGCTTTCCCCTACTTTACCTTTTACGATCGTCCATTTCTCCCCCCCGATTTCACCTCCACTTGATTCGAACACCCTAGGTATATTTGTTCCTTTGATGAGCTCCATCAACGATGTACTGCCATCGAACGTAAGTACTCTCCGTTGCTTCTTGTACTCATGTCGCTTTCCTCTCTCCCTTTTTCCTCTCCTCCTCCTCGCTTTCTTCCAACACTCACCCCGACCGTGTGTGTTTAATGTTGGAGAATAACGCCTAATCAATGCTTTCTCGGCAAAAAACGCTGAAATTTTGGGTCTCCGGTAACCGCCTCTCCTACTCCTTCCCATCCTAAAAACATTGGAATCAAGTTATCCCCGGTAACTAATATGAGCATAAAAAAAAGTAAAAATACCAAAAAATTAGTAAAAATAGATAAATAGTAAATACTAAATAGCACATAAATCGAAGCAAAAAGGATCCTCACAGATTCCTCATTCCTCAGACATATATGAGATTGAATACATATGAACTGAACTACTGACAAAAGTGACCACAATGAACATAACCACAGTCAGTGTATCAATCGGAAAACCGGAAGCTTCTGTACGACCTACTGGAAGGGTCTATGGTACAGGGGAACATTTGGACTTAGCACCGGGATCGGACGCTGATACGTGTGAACCGTTTCGCAATACTGCTGTTTGGAGGCCCCCATATGTACTCTAGCTATGTGACACTGACTGCAGAGGGTGACAGGTAGGGCAGGTGTAGGGGAAGTAGATTGAAAACTTGCAAACATGTTAAAGATCATATATCACACTAGGGCTTACTTGACTGAATCTGCCCTCCATTGCGGTTGTGCAGATTCTGGAAAGCACAAGTCTGAATATGCCCTTAAAAATGTATTATCCAAGGGACATCATCTCTTTGTCTCAGGTCAAACAACCCTGTTCATGTTTGGAGTTTGAGCAGTTCTGCTTTCTCCTAGTGAATGTCAAATTGTCAATGGGCTATGGGCTACCACCGTCTTCACCCGAATAGAACGCCCGGTCATTATAGCTGCATTTGGCCCAACTTTCAGTCCAGATGCAGCGATAATGACCGGGCGTTCTATTCGGGTGAAGGCCGTAGTCACATTTGGATGGCTTCCTTTTTAACCACTGAGTCACTGACTGTAATTGTTGCTCAATAATGGCCATGAACTGCAGGTTGGTGAGGATGGCAAGAGCC
Organism: Chara braunii; assembly: GCA_003427395.1. Taxonomy (NCBI): domain Eukaryota; kingdom Viridiplantae; phylum Streptophyta; class Charophyceae; order Charales; family Characeae; genus Chara; species Chara braunii. The sequence continues at coordinate 2,207,393 of BFEA01000092.1, forward strand.
CTTGGGAGGCATATGTTGGGAAATTGACACAGCCCATCTTAAGCGATATTGAAGTTGCCGAGTGTCGTAGAATCACCAAAAAAACTGTTGCCAATATCTATAGGCAGTGGCTTGAGAGACTGCCAAGGAGAAATCCTTACCATATCTACGGAAAAGGTCACCTGGGGGAGACCATTTATGACGCCTGTGGACAGTACTTCTTCCAGGTGAGTTACTGTCATTTTTCTTTTCTTTTCTTTTTGGAAGGGTGGTAGTCTTGAGGTATATCCACAGCTGACTGGCCCCAGGTAATTCAAGATTATTACTGAGATTATTGTAGATTATATGCCATGACTATATGTCATGGTCATGATTATATTATTATATGTCATGATTATTGGTTATGGATCATCTGTTATCAGTCTCGTGACAGGTTACTGTCATAATAGGATGATGATACATTGTGGCAAGTAGGGGAACTCTCTGTGTGCGTGTGTTTGGAAGAGAGGAGAAGGAGGGGGAGGGGGAGGGGGAGGGGGCGGGGGAGGGAGCGGGGGCAGGGGCAGTTGCGGGAAACAAGAGAAGAAAATATGGGGCCCTTTGTGTGGCTCGTCATATTTCTGCTCTCCTTGGCTGAGATCCCACATGTCTGGATTCTTCGCTTTGGGTCGTAGATTATGACGATCAATGTCCAGAAATGAAGAATCAAGGTAAATGGGACCTTGCCCAACCCCAAAAGGGCCAAAAGGCCCAAAACCCTAAGCCTCAGCTTATGTCATTTCTGTGAGTCTAGTGCTGCTTGTCTTCTCATTGTTTTCCGCACCTCTATTTTAGTCCTTGTCAAACAAAATGATGGTTCATCATTTGAAAACTTCTGGACCTATTTCTGATTGGTGACTGCTACTCGACAGCTAAGAGCTGAAGCACTGGTAAATTGGTAATGTGCAGCTGAGGGGCTCCATGGGGTTACAATTGGTCGCGGATCATGCTACCCTGGTGCAGATGAGGCTAAGGACCAGAATTCATTCTGTCAATCATCGTGGTCAGCAGGTTTTTGAGCGCATAAGATGTCACCCGTTTTTTTCTGAAATTTCTTCAGAAGACACTACGTCCACCACTACTGGTGGCCGTGAACTACATCAGTAGGTACCTGGCCAGGCTAGAGTACCTCCAGATGATAAACAACAAACAATGACCACAACAACAGCAGTGCAATGACAAGCGACTGAGAGGGCTCTACTGGATGACTAAGTATGACTTAGTTAGGGACCTTCTGTGTTACAGAAGGATGTATGAGCAGGCAAGCCAAGGGGGTGACTGCCTGGCTTTCCTGCAACACTGACCTGAGGTTTCAGAGAGGGGAGGTTGAGAGTTACAGTGCCATAGTGGTAGACGTGAAGCTTCTGCCCACCCTCCTCCCACTTCTTGTCATCTCCCCTTGGTTGTCGTCTCCACGGCCATTATTTTTTTATCGTTCTTTGTTCATTGTTGCCGTTTTGTGTGGCCATGGTGGCGCCGATCAACCTCCTCTCTTCCTACCTCCTTTCTTCCTTTCCTGTCCCTCTCCTCGCAATATGGTCACATCATCCTGCAGATACTGTCACTGATATTTTCTGGGAAGCACCATCAACGATCTGTTGTCTGTAAGTGTTTCGATCCAGATGTGTATTTTCCTCTGTGTGTGTGTGTGTGCAATCAGACTTGGCTTATTCACACTTGTCACACATGCAAACAGCGATACAGCATACTGGCGACCTGCACCCACACAGTACTCAAAGATACCGTAACCAGGTAAGAGTCTCTTCCAACTGGCTATGGCGACTGAGCGCCCACACAACTCACTGTTCGCACTCTGGATCACCCTGGATGTCCCACACGCAACACTCTGTAACCCCACGCAACACACACACACACACACACTACTATAGCTATGGCAGCTATGGCTGCCGCTACCCTATCGCTACACTATGCTTCACTGCCCTCTTCGTCTTCGGGCGCACTGCAGACCTCCTCGCACAAGCTGCTGAGGCAGCGCTTCCGCATGGCATCCGCAGGAACGAGTGAATGACTGGACGCAGCCTCTTGATTTATACTTCTGCGCTGCGTTGGTCTGCCCTGTATCCTTTGGCCCACGATGTGCACAGTCCCAGACGGTACTTGCTTGACTGGACCGGACTGGGCTACCTGGGACTGCTGACTGGGCTAGGTGGACTACCACCACTTGACCACTTGCCTCTGCTGAACGCAGGCCAACTCCGAAAGGCCAGTTCTAGAAACCTCTACGCTGGCCCTTCGGTACTGTAGCAGCTACGACTTTGCCCTTTCAGGTAAGTAGCAGCTACGACCTTGACCCTTCAGGCAGTCTACAGCTACGACCTTGACCCTTCAGGCAGTCTACAGCTACGACCTTAGAACTGTCTAGACTCCTACCCTACAGGTCTACAGTTCGAATCTCTTCTACCTGGTGACCTACGAAAACTTACCTACCACTGGCGATCCTACAGGTCACAGGTTCAAATCTACGAGTTGACATCAATACTGTACACAGGTAAAATGGGGAACTAGGGATCGAGCCCTGGGATCTGCGTTCGCTACTGCGAACTGGTGAATACCGTTTCATGTGTGTGTGTGTGTGTGTGTGTGTGTGTGTGTGTGTGTGTGACACTGTGTATGAGTGTCAATCAAACTCAATCCTTTATGCTGTTTCTCTCTCTTTCTTTCTTTCTTTCGTTTTGTTCTTTTCCTTCCAGTTCCGCGAGTCACTGATTGATTGGTGGATTTCTTGTGATGCCAGGAGCACGGTCCCGATGAGAAGAAGGTCAATCATGAATTCAACAAATTCCTCTCTCAGATTCCGATGTTTGTTGATGACCCAAAGGTTAGTTAAAACATTTTCACTACGTAGCACCGTGTTCGCATTCGGAAGCGAACGCGAACAAGCGCCAAAAACCCTCCGAACGCGAACATAAAAAATATAAAAAAAAGTTAAAAAACAAAACAAAATAAGTTCTCCAAAAACTCTGAAAAAAATATATGTTATGTAAAATAACAATACAAATAACTTTCGCCTTGGAGTCATGTTCAAATTCGTAGCCATTCATGAGTTAAAAATCAAAAAAACAAAAAAAGAATATATATATATATTTTTTACGGAAAAAAAAAGTTCACCCAAACATCCTGATCGTTATCCGTCGAATTAAAACAAGTTAAAAAAACCTGATTGTAATCCCAACCACGTTACTGCATTCAAGTGAATCAAAAACACGGCCTCATCTTTCATTGCTGTGTTGAGAGCATCTTTGGGATCAGCCAGGGCAGTATAATGCCCATGGATTGTATTCATGCAAACCAATGGCATGTGATGGCATTAGGCTCTTTATTTCCGTCTTCATTCCATCTCTGCCTTATGATCCAGATTCTACCAGTAGGGATTCGTGAGGCCTCCTAACAAGGAATCCAAAAGAAGGGGGCAAATGAAGAATTGGCCTACAATCAAGGTCGCATTGACATCAACTCCTGAGCGGCGGACTGCTGAGTGTAACAGGTCGCATTGACCTTGACTACTGAGCCGACTGCTGGCTGTTAAAGGTCACATTGACATCGACTGCTGAGCGGACTGCTGACTGTCATCCTGGTCTGGTCGGTTGCCATAACCTCTCTCTCTCTCTCTCTCTCTCTCTCTCTCTCTCTCTCTCTCTCTCTCTCTCTCTCTCTCTCTCTCTCTCTCTCTCCATGTGCTGCAGCAGGACAGTGTACCGACACTGTGACCACCTCCTTGCACTACCAACACTTAAACTCCGCTGTTGCCGTCATCATCTCTGTCAAAATCACTACAATGGCATGGTGTGTGTAGAGGAGTGTAGGCACACTCCGCATCTGGGCACTATATGTTCATTTTGCTGCAATGGGCCTTATACTGAATGCGTGGTCTTCTGTGGTGCCCTGTCTTTCTTCATGTTGGCCTGCAATTGGCATGCCAATTGTTAGGAGTGTATGGCGGGCATGCTAAATGTCAGCCATCGTGGCAAGTGTGTTATGAACTTGGTTGTCTGACAATTTGTTTGCCACTCACACACAGAAGAACTCACACACGCCCATACATGCATGAGACAAAGGGGAGGAGGAGACAGAGTCCAACTGCACACAGACCAGAGATAAACAGCGGAATAGCAACCATGCACAGAAGGGGAGAATACACCCAGTGTTTCTCTCTCTCTGACACACTCCCAACAACCAATCACAAGATGACACTGCGAAGATCACAATTGGAATATCACACAGATGATGAGCCAACTCAACTCAATTAACCCAAATTATCGTACAGAGTTCAACCCAGTATCTCGCCACCTCAGGACCACACACTCCACTCACTACTCCACTCCCAGAGTCTAGCGCTGCACTGAAACAGCCTCCCAGAGGCCAGCGCCATACACCCAGATGCAGATCATGAACAGCGAGGTACTCCCCAGTGCCGATGAGTCACTCTGACGATGAAGAAGGCAGCTATAGCTGCCTGGCTGCTACCGCAGCAGCAGTACCCACATACCCCCAGTGAAGAGCCTCCAATTAGTCCTGCCAGGCGCAGATATCCCCAGGGGATAAATGCGCTGAGACCAGCCCCAGCTATGGCTGTCTCAGATAGGCCGGCTATGGCTGCCTCACGCTGCTGAAGTCTCAGGGGCCGCTGTAGACCTTCAGCGCTGCAAAACTTGGTTGGCCACGAACGCTGCACACGAAAAATGAAAAGCCAAAAGTCCCAAACTATTTTCCCTACCGGACTTATAGACTTCCTACTCTACCCTAGACCTAGACCGGACTGACCGGACTGACCGGTACCGTTGCTGTTTCGGTCTCTCGGCCTCTACCGTACCCGGCTATAGGCTATAGGACCGTATAGCAGTATAGGCCACTTAGGGCCTGTCTGTCCTAGGGGTAGCCCGGGCCTGCTATAGGCAGTTAGGGTAGCTGTAGGAATTCGGTTAGTACCGGGCCTGTATTTTCCCGGATTTACAGATCTGTCCCTCACGAATTTCCTCACAGACGGACCTCTCGGTTAGCCCTCAGCCAAACAAAATTACAAAACTAACCCTACGGTTGGTGTACAGCCTCGCAGTGAATCTCGGCAGCAGAAATCAGCAAGTCATTGCAAGTGTTGCTCTGAGAATGCTCAGCTAGGTCTTCCATGAGTTCATGCACCTCATCCTTTCAATGTATGTCCTCTCTGTTGTCAAGGACAGACTCATTCTTGAGCCTTGTTCTTATCCTCTCCTTTGCTTTCATCTTCATTCCACACTCCTTACTTTCCCTTTCTTTTTCTTTTCTTTTTTTTTTTTTCTTTTTTTTTTTTTTTTTTTTTTAAACGGAACCTTACGGTTCCGGCTCCTTTTCCATTCTGGGGAGCATCAGTCCGGTTCCTATTCCACATGCAAGTCAAAGGAAATACATTGAGAACACGCTCACGCTCCTCCCCCTTCTGGTGTGGAGGTCCGAAGGATGGCATTGATTACTTCCATCAGGAAGGATGTACCACCCCTCACCTCTGCCTAAGTTAGCCTGCGGTCCTTTTCTCCTACCTTTTGCTAATCTGGACTTTCGTTTACTCTGATACTTGAAACTAAACTCCTTTTGTTCCAGCCAGCCAGTTCATCTCAGCTCCTCAGCTGTCTGATTCTCTTCTAGTGCTAGGACTGCTGATATGGCCGCTTATGGTGAAAATCTGTATGAGGAAGGAACACAGCAAATACTTTCCCTTCTTTTCTCCATCGCTCTTCTCTGTGTTTATCCCCTCCCCCTTTACTCTGCCTCTTTGTCACAGAGTACAAGTGGGCTGTTATGGCACACAGGGATGCGGGCAAGCTCACACTCAAATTCATCAACGTGTCTAGCCTTGTGCATGAGAGGCATGGTGAAAAAAAGAAGAACGAGAAAAATGAATGGTTTCAGTGTGCTCTTCATGTTTGTCCTGTGTATTTTTATCGTTTGTTTGCAAAGTGCGCTCTCTTCGTTCAAAAATATGTGACAATATCTATACATATCACAGCCCCCGACGAAACAGTTTGTCACAGCCCCTCGTTTGTTGTCCTCTTCTCTCTCTCTGCCTACGGTTTTACCGGGCAGTTCTGTTTGTGACGATATATATATCAGCCTCCTGATGAGTCGGTGAAACTCCAACGAAACAGTTTGTCACAGCCCCTCGTTTGTTGTCCTCTTCTCCCTCTCTGCCTACGGTTTACCGGGCAGTTCTATTTGACGATATATATATATATATATATCGTCACAAACAGAACTGCCCGGTAAACCGTAGGCAGAGAGAGAGAAG
>BFEA01000092.1:2234590-2262621 GCA_003427395.1 Chara braunii
CCGTGAAGGCACACGGGGATGTGGGCAGCTGCCGCTCAACCACAATCAACGTGGGCAGCTGCCGCTCAACCACAATCAACGTGGGCAGCCTTGTGCATAAGAGGCACAGTAAAAGGGGAGCTGCAAGAACAATGAAAGGGGTACCCCAAGGACAACCAAAAAACTGTCTAATTATAAAATTGCTTTAATATGTTGGACATCTCAAATGCTCTCGTTGTCTGCAATAGGACAAAGACTGCTTTGATTCTGAATCTATTCACCTGGGTGGAATTGGGGCTGTTGTGGGGAAAATCTAAAACACACACACACACACATGAAGATGATACTGACTGGTGAAAGGCAGAGCGCTCGAGCCGCTGATGCACTGCAGGTGCCTCAAAGAAGGCGGCCAGCTATGGCTGGCGCCATACCTCGAGGATATGGCACCAGGTGAATGGACTTCACCATCACCTCATCTGTCCTCTCTACCTCTACAGCACTATTCTAGTCCTCTAACACTGAGATCCTCCTGCCTTCACTAGCACTGGACTGCTCCACCTTCGTGCAGCATAGCGGCCTATGAATGAAGTAAATACTACTGGGTTGGCCACCAACCAGGCCGGCCTCCCATCTGGGCCATATGCTCTCATCAAGATCTGGCGGTCCAGGTGAGACGCCATTTGACCAAACTCAGGCCCAGGCCTGAAAAAGTGTGGCCTGGGTCCCTACTCAGGTCCGGGCCCTCGCTGTCTCAACAAGAGGACCTGGAAGAGAAAAACTGCCTGGCACATAAAGTCAGACACAGGCCCAGACTCAAAACGAACTGGGCCAGAAACGTGAAACAGTATGCGCCAGAGGTCCGGATAGGACAAAGCCCTGGAAACTCCTCCAGACCAGGACGCAGTGAACCGGCAAAAGAGAAACTGTACTGACAACAACACAATATGCAGAAACTGAAACAAAATACGCAGAAATCGAAACACTATATGCAGAAATTGAAATCAAAGCAACTTAGCAAAGTGAATAAAGCTGGACAGAGAACAGACAAATTGCGCTCACGTCTGGACTCGGAACAGACGAAATACTCACACGCCTGCCTGGAATTGAAAGCAAAGCAGACTCAATAGGCGGGACTGAGAACCGGCAAAACACATACACGCCTGCGCTCAGAACAGACAAAATACACACACGCCAGTCTGGGAACCCACTCTCCAAGGCCCTCAAAATTGGCTGGGGACCCTTGGCGAGGGTCTGGGTAGCTGAGGGCGGCCCCAGGAACATGTGGGGGCTCCTTGCCTGGTGTGGGAGCTCTCCTGAGGCGAAGCAACAAGCATCCGGCAGGCATCAACAACGCATCTCCATCTGACAAACCATTCACAGATCTGTTGTCTTGGTGGAAAAGCAAAAACACTTCCTTTTGTATATGTGGCCTTTGGATAGGGAAAGAAGGCCGGGTGCGAACCTGTTATGTGTCCAGCTCATCAGATGTATCATAATTTTTCATCTCGCACGCAAGGGATATGCAGAGAAGGCAGCATATGCCGATTTTTTTTTTTTTTTTTTTTTTTTTTTTGGAAAGCTTAAGTCTTAATTGCAAAATAATAGGACGAGGCCGGGGACCTCACAATTCAACCCGGAGTTATCCTGGCAGCATTAGCCAGTTTCGCTTCCAAGGACAAACAACAGCCTGGCTGCTCTGATTAACTCACCAGAAAAGTAATTGGAAAGCTGGAAACCAGGTCCAGCGTCCTGTCCTAAAATGCTCTCCAAAAAGTAAGCATTAAAGCACTGAGTAAAAAAAGTTGAGCTAACCCACCAAACTTTCTTAACTGCAGAAAAACCCAGTGGCCAGATGGGCATCTTAAACAACAGGTAGGGACAGCTGATAAGAGTCCCTTCAACAGACCCGTAAACGCAGACTGGCAAAATCATCCTATCCCCACCTTACCTTTTTGCATCTGTGTAGACATGAAAAGTATGAACTCATCCTACCAGAAGGAAGAAGGAATTATGGCTATAATCCCAGGGAGTCAAATTCGACCACCGCCTTAAGCACCAAGCCTTTTCCAGGCAAATCCTGACTGAGGCAAAGGCATAACTACGCTGGACTTAGCCAACTTGAAATCAACATTTTCCCTTCCGCAGAGACAGATGCAAACTTATTGTCACGTGCCCAGGTTTTATAAAACCAATAGGAGTTCCTCCTAGGGCGGCCTACTCCTCCTTTCCAATCCGCCCTGATCATACTCCTAATATCATTCTTTATTTGTCTTTGTTGTTGCAGCAGGGGGAGGCGCTCACCTTTGAATACTTTAGCATTACGGGCCCGCCAAATTTCCTGCAAAATAACGCCTCTGCATACCAGTGCCACATAACCCCACCCCTCATACAGCTTGACTGCGGGGGAGGGAAGGATTCCATAGATGATCCACTCGTCTCCCCAGGGGAAGGTTTTGTTCGTCAATGATTTCCATGAGTCCTGCCACCATTGCCAGACTTCATCAGACAGTGGGCATTCTGCCCACAGATGTGAGTTGGACTCCCATCCCCAATCACACCTCGTGCATGTGATGGGTAGGGTCATGCCTTTTTGGGACAACCGTAGTGCTGTTGGAACGACCATTAGCGACTGGAGCCAGAGAAGACTGGCTGATCTCTGGGAGGGGATTCTTGAAATGGCTCTCCACAGATTTGTCCATTCTGGTTGTATCGCCAGAGGCCCCTTCATCTTTGCGAATCTCTTCTCTGGCAGCGATTTAGGAGATCTGAGTCTGATTTGTCGGAAGCATCTTACTCCTTGCTTAGTAGAATAGCGCACCAAGGGGAGAACTGCGACTTTACGATCGCTCTGCTGGACATTCTTCCAGCCAAGAAGGGCAGGCTCCACTCGGAAGGCGGCTGACTCTCCTAATAAGGAGGAATGTTTGTTGTCATCAGATGAAAGGACTCTAACCTCCGAACAGTCTTTCGTAGAGGCCACGGACTGTTCCCCTAAGTACTGGAGTACGCCCCCTGAAGAGGCTCTAGTGATGGGTTTCCATTCCTCAACCTTAAGTCCTGTAGGGAGATCCGGACCTATGACTTTCCAGATGATTTGTTGATCATCACAGGAGCGTAACCATGTCCTTGAGCAATTCTCAGAGCCCGCCTTAAGTACAGAAGTCCAGTGTGACGGGAGGGCTGCCCTGATTTTGGTGTAGTTTAACTCCACAAAGTGCAGTCTTGGAAGTCGGCGACGCAGCTCCTTTGGGGACATCCAATCATTTTCCGCGGCGTTCCACAGATGCCTCACTTGAATAACCCCCTTCTCAATCCAAGATCTACCAAAATTTCCTGCCCCCTCAGCCGCTGAGATCTGCTGTTTGTTAGGCAGGAGGATGTAAGGATTTTCAAAAATAATCTGATTGGCGATTTCCTCTCTCGTAGTAGGGTCCTTCACCTGCTGGGGCATTAATTTCTTCCAAGACTGAAGAATACCCTGCCACACTTTGGACTTAATTTCCTGTTCAGGAAGGAAGGAATTAAGCAGCAAAGCCAGACATCAGTAGCATTGCTCAGAGACCATTCTTCCGACAGTATATATTCTGCCAGCAAAATCCATAACTTATTATGATCCTCGAACATTGCCCTTATGACCCACTTTGCTAGTAGGGCCCGATTTTGGTCCAACGGGTCCAAGATGCCCAACCCCCCTTCCGAACGTGGTTGAGTGAGAACCTCCCAGGCAACTTTCGAAATACACCCTGTATCTTCATCACCTGTTGGTTTCCACAGGTATCTGGCTGCCGCCCGCTTGATTGCAGAATAGGCATCCTTACCTAACGTGCAGATTGACAGCGGGAACCAGAGAAGCGAGAACGCTGCCGACGACAGGACTAGCGCTCTCCCAAACAAGGAGAGCTTATGGTTACGTAACCATTGACTGATTCTCGAGGTAACCTTATCTGCTAAAAGACGGTCCTGTGTGGTGGAGCAGTCTGATAGGGAGACCAGAATGCCCAAGAAGCGTTCTGAATTATCCGACGGAACCTGGCGCAGCCCCCATTCCACATTAAGTGTGTATGAGGACGGAAGGAAATAGACCGACTTTGACCAGTTTATAGAGGCCTCAGAAAGAAGACAGTACTCATCTAATACTAACTTAACTTCTAACAAGGTGGAGTGAGAGTTATGAACCGCCAGTGTAAGATCATCTGCTAGAGCTCCTCCTTTCCACTGGAGGGCAGGAGACAATGTCAGTCCTGTTATTCTAGGATTTAGACGATTGTTGTCGAGGAGGATTTCAAGTTGCAGAACAAACAGTAGAGGGGCCAGTGGGCACCCTTGTCTCAAAGACCTTGTTAAGTGAAAGTCCTCGGACAATCTTCCGTTGACCACAACCACTGAATCAGCCTCTGCATACATAGCCCTTGTCCACTTTATGAAACCTTGGCCAAATCCCATTTTAGACAAGGTGGTAGTAACAAAAGCCCACCCCACCTTGTCATAGGCCTTTTCCATGTCCAAAAGTAGAACTGCCACATTTCTATCTTCTGCATTAATGACCTCGAGGGCTTGAACCGTAGTCATTATATTATCAAAGATCGACCGTCCTTTCACAAAGGCGCCTTGCTCCCATCCTACTAGGAGGGGCAGTTCCTCTGCTAACCGGATAGCTAGGGTCTTCGCCAAGATTTTATATGTGACATTCAATACTGATATAGGACGATAGTTCCGGACTTCCCTCTTATCCCCTTTCTTATAAAGGAGCGAAATCACGCCCTTGACAAAACCCCTTGGAAGGGAGCCCGAAACCAGGGCTTTATTGTAAATCTGACAAAGGAAAGGTGCAAAAGACGGCCAAGCGCTAGAAAACAGTTCCACGGGAAGCCCATCAAGCCCTGGGCATTTGCCTGTGGCCATCCTTTTAACGGCTCTGGTTAGTTCCTGTTCTGTGATTGGAGAATCAAGACTGGCCCTAGCTTGCGCAAAAATGCACGAAGTAGTCCTGTCCCAAAACGAAGAGTCAACAGAAAGATCTGAATCAAAATTATCAAAAGGTGTACGGGAGCTAACAATGTCCCTAAAATACTCTAGGGCATAGGCACACATATTTTGGGTGTCATTCGCAGGTCCCTTTTCTAAATCGAAGGGATGGATAAGTTCCCTTATTAATGGTTTTGTCTGTCTCAAGACCAAAGACCGAAAGGTCATCTTCGTCATTCTGTCATACCCAATGATGCCTCTGAGCTTTAACCAATCAAGCCATTCGGCTTGTTTGCGTTGTTCCAAGTCTTCTAGACAACCCAACGCAAGTCTTCTTTTTTCTAACCAATAGAACTCTTCAAATGGGTCAATACCCATCTTAGCTTCCGCAGTAGCAATCTCCATTAACAAACATTTCTCTTTCCAAGCTCTATTTGCAGATTTCATTCTTGAAAATTCAACAAGGGCTGCCCGGATAGTTCCTATTCCCACCTCCGCCCATTCCTCCTCTGAATCAAACAGATCTTTAGCCTGCATACATGCCGTCATCTGGGCGCTCACCCACCTCGGGATGCCCTCGTCCTTCAACAAATTCACGTTAAGACGGAAGGGAGGGCGTTCCTTTTCCACTAGATCCTTTGAGACAATGTCTATATGAATGGGGTAATGATCCGAGATATCTGAGATCCGGTATTCTGAAGCCATACATCTGTCCCAAAGAGAGCCCCTAGCCAAAATAAGATCCAACCGCCTACGAGGAATAGGAGCCTTTTCTGAGGGTCTTGGGCCATGCCATGTGAAGCCATTGTCCTCTGGGTGTATAACACGGAAGGTGTCTACCAAGCTTTGGGCCTCAAGAAGAGAAAGCAACAGGGTACTATCAGTCCTCAAGGGGGTGGGCAAAGAAGAGTCCAGCCCCGGGTTTAAAGTTGTGTTCCAGTCTCCTAATAACGCTAAATTTTCCACATCAGGAAGAAGCGCCGGTAAGTTGGCCAGAAACTTCGTTCTTTCGATGTATTCCGTCGGGGCATAAATAGACGCAATAGCCCATTCTTCAGAATCAATTGCGATTTTCACCCAGACTACCCGACCCCCGGGGTCTTCATAGTGATCCAGGATAGCACAGTCTAAGTCTTTGTGTATAAGTACCGCCGTGCCTCCCCTGGTACCATTTGCTGCAGCCCAAAACTGCAGGCCAGACCACCATGGTCTAATTTCACTGATTTTAGCATCACTTAACTTGGTCTCTTGAAGACAGACTATTTGAACATTCTCAGAGTAAAAATCAGCAGCTAAACGCTGTCGTTTAAATCTGTTTGATGTGTCGCCTAGGCCTTTAACATTCCAACTAACAATTCTAATTCTAGGTGGCAGAGTCATCGAAGGAGGACTTCAAAACGCGGTCTGGTTCCACTGAAGGAGCCACGGCCTCCGCAGGCCCTATCGAATTAGATAGCTGGATCAGATTTGACCTCTGGATCAGAAGTCTAAAGTTGCCATCCGCTATTGACGAGGTCGCATCAACATGCTGCAGCCAAACGGTGATTTCCTTGGCCGACGGACCCGGATCCATCCGGATGGTCTGAAGGGCGTCCAGTTTAGGCTGGATAAAGTCGAGCAACGGATACCAATAATTCTTCTCAGAACACCAAGAACGAAAGGCCTCAGTTGTCGATTTTAGTCCTAAAAACGCTATGTGAAGGAGAACCTTCTTACCATCAGCAGCTGAAGCAATATGGCGTCCCATTCGAGGGGTAGGGAGGATTGCACATTCCCCCGTATGATTAAGTACGTACGCTTGAGTCAGTTCCAGCACCCTTTCCTCAGATATACCATTTGAGATCTGGATCGAGGGTAACGAGAGAGATTCTTCATAGTCTTTCTCAGTTAACACCATCGGTCCTTGGTCTGAGTCTGAAACAACTAATGGAATTAAATATTCCCCAGGGGGGTCCATCAGAGCGTCCGCTCTTCCTAACATTTTCATAGGAGCCGCAAAGAAGAGAGACTTTTGGCCGATCGGCCAGGCTTGTTCCTCTTTTTTGCCTTTTCTCGGGAGTGGGCATCCTCTGTTTTGTCCAAGCACTTCTCTTCCGCCGTCACAACGGATGATTTATCATTCATTTTAGCTTTCTTGCTTGGGGAATACGTAATAAGCCTCTTGTGCTGCAGCCCTGGGACAGAAAAGTCCAAGAACTTGCCCTCCTCCGTCGGCACCTCATCCGGGGTACCGTCCGAATGAGTCTGGCTTCGCAAGCTATCCCCCTCCGAGTCCGACCCCGAAGAGACCACCTCGATGGGGATAGTCTCAATGTAATGCTCAGAATCTTCCTCCACCAGTTTTTGGGGAGAGGGGCAAATGTCATTCCCAAGCTTGGATTTCTCGCCACCAAAGACAAAAGCCGAGGAGGGGGGGCCAGAGTTCTCACCTCTTTTCCTTCGTAATAAACCAATCACCTCCTCCCTTTCCTCGCCTTTCCCTTCCTCCTGGGAGCTTCCAGGCTCAGGCTCAGATTTAAATGGGTTTAAAGTCTCCTCCCTACCCTCCTCCTTAACTTCTTCGTTCACCAAGCTTGAGTCATCCTCCTCCTTTTCCATTTCATCTCCTTCATCATCACTTTCCATCAACACGTCGCTGTCATCCGCTTTTGACAGATCTTTCTGTTCTTTGATAGGTTGCTCTGCTCTATCTTTAGACTGCGATCCTCCAAGGATAGAGGCCGGGGTAGGGGAGACAACATTCTCCACTCCTTCCTTATGAGTTAATCCATCCCTCACCCCTTCCTCCCCTTCCCCTTCCCCGTTAATGCCTCCGGAGTCCGATTTTACGGGACAAGGAGGCCCATCTACACCCGCAACCTTTGCAGCATCTTCCTCCAAATAAGAGTTATTCTCTTTAACTCCCATGCCTTCCTCATCACCCTCGCTGACCAACACCTGATCTCTGTCATCTGCTTTTGACGGAACATCAGGATCACCCCGAACTTCGGGTAATTTACCCGACGGCTCGGCATCATCCTTGGACGATACCTCTTTCGTGGATGGAATAGACTTGGTCCCTCCACGAGAATCCTTCCGACTCCAGGATTTCTTGTTAATTTTCCTTTTACGCCCGTTCTTAGGGTTGCGAGCAACTAATTCCCATCGAGGCTTGTCCTCTTTGTCCGGGGCTGGACCTTTCTTTGAGGAGATTATCTCCTTCTCCTCCAGGAGAATCCCCTTCGTTGAAAGCTTCTCCTTCTGTGGATCCTTCTCCTTTACAGGGGAATTCTCCTTCTGAGAGGGAGCTTTCTCCGTAGGGTTTTTCTCATGGGCTTTCTGCTTGGCCGGACACCCCACGTCAGAGTCTCTATGGAAATATCGTCTGCACTTCGAGCACCAGGGTGTTCCAGCGCAGACAACATCTACCTCAACAAACCCTTTATCGTGGAGGTCAACAATAAGCTTCTTCTTGTAACGCAATTTTGCCGATGGTACTAAATCAAACCGGACGTCCCGAAGGTCCGGGGATAAGAGTTTCTTGAAGGGTTGGTGGTCAAACAAGACTGCTCCAAAAGCGTCTTGGACCACTCCCTTCAGGATGCCCCAAATTCCCACCGGAACCTCAAGGCATCTGATCCAAAAAACTTTCTGGCGCATGGCCACTCGCCAGTCAGAGAGTTGCTTCTCTGACATCCATGGACGAAAGGACACAGAATAGGTTTTTTCATCCATTTCGATCACATCCTTGTCCTTTCTCAGCATCCAAGCAGAAATTCGACAGTCGGAAGCAACGTAGGTTACGAGATTCTTGCCTTTGTTCCGAAATACCCCTCTCTTGGGAGGCGCCCCTGTTGAGCCCTGTGCAGCCCACCCATTTTCGTAAATCCGGACTAGCCGGTTTTTAACATTCGGGGGAAGAGAGGTGGCGTCATCACCAAAGAAAATAGTAACTGCGTGCTCCTTCAGCCAATCTACCTGAACCTGATAGACGTCTTTATCCACTACCACCCTCACACAGTCGTCCCCTTCGACAACTTTACCAGAGGAGAGACCGCCCGGCAGAACCCCTTCTTGGAAACAAGTATCGAATAACTCCCTGATCCGGACTCTTTCCTGATCTGACATGGGGGAAGAGGTGGGCGGGGGAGGGGGGGCAGAAGATGACGCCATCCTGAAAACTTAGATATATAAAACTAACGACTCCAAGAGCTTATATTAACTAGAGATCTAAAAAAAAGAGAGAGGCCGCAATAAATAGGCAAAGACCACACTTAAGTCTTGAGCACTGGAGTATACCTTCATTTCGTCAGATCGTCAAACCGCATTGAGCATCGTGGAGCGTTGAAGTACTCCTGACCATCGACAGGCCCTAGGGCCCAACGGGCTTGGCCGGGCTCACGGTCTTCTCGATGCATACAGTCGCAGAGCGCCTCTTGATACGGCCCCACGTCTACACCATCCCCCGTTGGAGGAGCCAGCCCTTCATTCCTTTCAGGGCACAGTCCAGCCACCTTACTAAGGAGAAACACCTTGAAGTTGCCGAACACGAAGCATTTCCCCCCCTTCAGCACGATGGCAGCCGCCGGTCCGTGCCCAAGAGCACGGACCAGTAGCACTCCGCAGCCTAGCCGTCGCTAACGCGCCGCCGTCGCTAACGCACCGCCATCGCTAGACATCGCTCCTTTTCTTTTCAGTCTCGCTGTATGACCCAGAAAAGAAAAGGTATGTGGGTGTGGGTGTACCAACACAGTTGTCGGTGGGCCCACCTCACTTAGCCATTGGCAGAATCTTTTGTAGTTCCTTTTGATCAGAAATCACCGCAGCCTACAAATCTGTTATGGTAATCCCACAGACAGCCATTGTTACCCTGCTCTGCGTGACAGCTGAAATAATAATAGTAATAGTAGTAATAGATTAGGAAAAAAGAAAGTAGTTCAATGGTCGCACTTGCGCCTCTCGGTGAGAGCTACAACAAGCGCTATTTTTTGCGCCGGCGACTCACGCCGCTCGCGCCTGCAGCCGGTTCCGTGACTTCGCGCCATCATTCGAACTTTCGATTCCTCGAACACGACGGGCAATGCCGACGCACTTCTTCACCCGAAGAGGACAAAGCACTCCATAGCCCTGTCGGGACGTGGAGAAGCTCCAACGTGCGCACACCTGCTAGCATCAAGCAGCAGCTTGGTAGCTCGTCGCCCGTCTCTGGCTGTCTCAGGCAGTCGGAGTAGTAGATCTCAGAGGATCGCTGGCCTCCCCACGAGACTTCAGGACGGATAGAAGATTCCCAACTCAGCGACCAATATATTGGCACATCGACATCATCATAATGACATCGACAGTCGACAAGAAAAGCAATGAGTGGTGAACCACGCCTATTCTAAGAACAAAACAAGCCTATTCTAAGAACAAAACAAGACACACTATTTGAAAGAAGGACAAAGACTGCAATCGAAAGATGATACTAATTCGAAATGAGATCGTTTAGCACCTAATTGCCCGTCGACCCTCACACCTGTCGTCTTCCGTTCTCTTCTTACCCATACCTAAATCTCCACTACCCTTCGATCCCAACCTAACCCGCCAGTCCAACCAGCGAATGTTCTCGCCTATCCATACCGCCCACGAAAGCCAATAGCTAACCCCGCCTCGCCACCTGTCAGTAAATATGATTGCCCTACCCCACCGTTCACTCCTATTCACCCTTTCGCCCCCCCCCTTCGCTAACCCATTAAAATTTTAAACCCATGTAATAAAATCCCCCCACCCCCGAGACCCACCTCCCTTCTGAACCCGATATTGCGCCTGAACCTCCACTTACCCCCTCACGACCAACCAATTCTAACGCTCCGATCCCACCCTGTCACCTCGGGGCTGTCCAGCTCCCGTAACCTCTCCATTAGTTCCATCAATCCCACCCTCCTCGCCCTGCTAGCCCCTGTAGAAATTTGACCCCACAGGGCTGTCTTTCACCCCGATCCATCACCCCCTTCAGACCGCCCTCCTCCTAACTATCCGCCCAACAACCCCTACTTTCCGCCCTCATCCCCCCACCATCTACATCCCCACAACCAACGCCTGCAGAAACTACATTACCTGCGAGAATCGCGGATAAAATAATTCGTTAAATTAAAAAAATAATAATAATAAAAATTGTCCCGTCGATCCCCCCAGCCACCCCACGAGGACGCCGCACCAGCGCCACCTAAAACACACCCCTCGAATTCGTCTCACCTCATCACACACCATATTCGGACTAGTACTCCCAAGTACCCCCCCTCCTACTTCCCACACCAGCGTCCAGTACACCTCCTGAATCTAAGAGTCACTCAATCGTCTATCGCGGCGCGGGGAACGCAGCCCTAAGGTAGCCAAAGCAATGAGACTAAGAGCTCGCACAAGAGAGAGAGAGAGAGAGAGAGAGAGAGAGAGAGAGAGAGAGAGTTTTGTTCCATTTGTTGATATGAGTAAGAGAGAGAGAGAGAGAGTTTTGTTCCATTTGTTGATATGAGTGAGAGAGAGAGAGACATAGAGTGAGAGAGAAAGAAAGAGAGAGAGAGAGAGGGAGGGGGGGTGGCTACCACAGAGAGAGAGAGAGAGAGAGAGAGNAGGACCCCTGACGAGCATTGATTTCTCCCCTGGAGGAGGATTGACTGTCAGCTTGCCCTGCCCACTTGTTCCTCTCAGGCTCCACCTGGGACCTGTCAGGTAGACCTAGGCAAAACAAGAAAAGTGGGAGGATCCGCTTCCAGTTGTTGTTTCTGAGTCTTCCTCATCTCTCGCTTGTCCGACTGTCTCTGCTGTTGCTCATCATAATATTGCCTCTTCCTGGGGATCTCGGCTTGACATGAACTCGTGGCTGGCAGATGCACATGGACAATCGAGGGAGCAGAGGTGACATGGGAAGAAATGTGGTCCCTATTGCTGAGTATGGTGGAGACTGAAATCCAGAGCAGATAGCGAAAGATAGTGGCTTCTATGAAACACAGACCAGAAAGACAAGCAAGCAAGAGACGCACATTCCCGAGAGACTGGCTACTAAAGGGCAAGGTCACCACCCTTACAGACAACAAGATGAGATGGAAGAGGTCGTACCAGGCCCAGAGTGCCAGTTTCCTGAGAAGATTGAACCAAACTTCCCTGCTGCCCTTGATGTTGCTAGGGGTGTTAGCGAAGAGTAGGATAGTTAGAGGGGGGACGTACGGGGGTGGTGTTGCGAAGAGGATCGACCGAAGTTCCGGAAGCTTGTTCCAGATCCAGGTCGCTTCCGAACAGAAGAGAAGGCAGTGGGGGATGTCTTCGGGTACGTTGTTGTTACACAGCGCGCAGGATGCTGAGCTATCTGGGTCTGAGTGTTTCCTTCTCTCGTGAAGCCATTGGTTGACAGGGAGGGCTACTTGTGCTATGAGCCACTGCATGCTACGAATTCTGATTGGTCTGATGAGAAGATATTTGTTCCACGGGATGGTGAGGGAGGTTGCACAGTCTTAAGTGAAGGATGTTTCTCCACTTCTCCACCAGCCTGGGGTTCGGGTCTGTGGTCTGCAGTCCGAGGTCGTACCCAAACTTTACATCGTATTCCGTCATCGTTCTTGACTTCCTGGTGGTGCCCTGCTCCCATAACCACTCCTTTGGGTCGAATTCGAGCTCCTCAATTCTTAGTTCAGGGTGGAAGATGATCCACGCCTTACTGTGGGAGACTCTGGCCTTCCTGAGCAAGAAGGTTTCTAACTTTCTACCATTCGTTCTGTGGTGCATTGTTTTGAGCTTCTAATTCGTACAGACTGCGTTTGGTGATGGGGTAGGATGTGAAGTTGGCGTGGTAGCTGGTTGGATCTGTTCTTGATACAAAGCGGTAGGCTCTTGCTGGAGGGGTCCGGGAGATGGGCAGGCCCCAATCTCCTGGTTTCCACGTGTATTTCTCGCTTAGGAGGGACGTCCATAGGGGGGATGCTTTTGTGGATTTCCGCTACGTTGGTGCTCATGGAGTGACAGCCTTTCAGGGGAGTCCGGAGTTCTTGGTTGGATAGCCAGTCCTGTTGCTCCTCGGACCATAGACGTTTGACCTGCCATACTCCTTCCACTGGTTTTTTTTTTTTTTTTTTTTTTTTTTTTTTTTTTTTGGGCCACTGGGGGCATTTCAATGATGGTCCTGAAGGTATTTAGTGGTGAATCATTCTTAGCTTTCCATGTAAATCACCAATGGCCTAAGTGAGATGCTGTTGCCTGTTTCTACTGCAGGTGTCAGGGCTTACAACCTGTTTAGCATCTTCTTAACCTTTCAGCTGATCCATCAGTGGCACAAACTGGTACAAGGAAAAAGCTGCAAAACTAGCTAATTCACGTGCAAGGGCACCACCTGCAAAACTGCTGAATGCACAGCAGGGCTACCATCTTCCCCTGAGTGGAGCGCCAGGGTGCCCTGACTCAACAAAGGTAGATCCATTGCAGCATCACCCACAAACCGTGCTCTAAAGAATTTCCTCACTCCCTGGATGTGTATCGCCTTTCAGGGGTTGATTTTTCATGTGGAAGTGGTGACAGCACTGGTACGTAGAGCTAACGAGTATCATACCTTTGCCCTTCCTTTTATGGATGACCCCCCACCTCTTTTTGCTCACATGGACTGCCAGTGTGCGAGCAAGGTTCTGTGGCGCTTCATAGAAACAAGGGTTGGATGATGGTAGTGGCGGTTCTGTCTTCTAGCCTCTTGTCTTCTGGAGATCAGGGAGAGGGAGTATTGAGGATTACTGGTTTGCAGGTAATATTTGAACTTGGTCCCATGAAGACGCAGGTTGATAATGTCATAGCTGTTTTATGAGAGAGGAGAAGAGAGGTTAATCCTTCCTTTCGGAGTTGCAATCAATGCCTCTCTCCTCTAACAGCAATTTCGTCAAAACGGACATCTTTTATTTTTTGAACGAAATTGAAAACTCAAAAATCGGCCCGATGTAGGTCGATATTTTCAGCTCCTGAGGGTACGGCGTTCTGAAAACGCCCTACCCCCTGCATGCGAGCCCAGTTACATCCAGGGGGTAAAAACGTCGTACTTACGGCGTTTTCGGAACGCCGTACCCTCTGGACTCCAGCGAAGTCCAGATACATCCAAGGGGTCCGGCGTTTTAAGGATGCCGGACCCTCAAGAGCTTGAAATTTCCACCTAAATCGGGCTAATTTATGAGGTTTCAATTTCGTTTAAAAAATAAAATGTCCGTTTTGACGAAATTGCTGTTCTCTGGTGATGTAGGGATGAGTGATGGCTTTGGCCGTTCCAGCCGTGATGGGGAGAGGTGTGTGTATGCTGTTGTATTCATTGGATAATATGAGCCTTGAGCACTGGGCGCTCTCCTTAAAAAAAAAAAAGACAAAAACAAACAAACAAACAAACAAACAAACAGAAAGAGAATAGAGAGTAAGGACAACACCTGGAAGAAGACAACGATGAGAAGCAGCACGACGACGAGGAGTAGCAGAGGCAGCCTGTGCAGCAGGTCGGCCATGTAAGGGCAGGGGAAACGGCAGCAGCTCCACGTCAGTGGTCGACCGTCCAGCGAAGAACTCCGTCGACAGAAGAAAAAGTGAGGGAAGATTTGTGCTCCAACGTGCAAGGCGTGACGACAACCGACGAAAACGACGATCTTCCAAAATAAAACTGTCGTCGTCGAACGCAACGCCAGCGCGGACAAGCATTCAAATTTCCAGCCGTTGTCGACGATCGCCCAGCGCAGCAGACCGCATGGCACTGGCCGGTGACGCCCGATTCGACGGATGGAGGCCTCACGTGGACGGTGACCGTTTGGAGCCGTTGGGGTGCCGCCCAAACGGTGGAGGGCAGGGACGTCCGTGCTCCCTTTCAGTGGACCATGTCTGGACCACCCTCAAACCGAAACTGTGCGTCGACGCATGCCTTTGCCGCTCCGAATTTCGCGCTTCCTTGTGCTCCGAGGGACCTCGGGAGGTCCCTTGGGGATTAGGAAAAATTGGATGTAGCCACAAGGACGCCACAAGGAAATTTCCTTGTGCTGTTTTCACATTTTTTTTCGCGAATCGTCCCCGAGGACAGGTGGAACGAGCACTTCCTTGTGGATTTCGGGTCCACAAGGAGTGTCTAACGAGGCCCTAACTCAGAATATGTGGAGTGAACCACATCATCATATAACTTTATCACCACCATGCTTCACACTCCGTACTCCTCTGAATCTAGATGTGTATAAGAGACAGGTGTGTGTGTGTGTGTGAGAGAGAGAGAGAGAGAGAGAGAGAGAGAGAGGCTGAATGGGAAAATTGAAATATGTGTCATTGTGTCAAATTGCAGCTGCGATCTATTTCACAGTTGGAATGATTTTTTTTTTTTTATTGAGCATTTTTCCTGGAAAGATCACAACAAAATCTACAAGTACTCCAATTTTCAGGTTTTTTTACGCATTCTTCTGAGTGCGAAAACTCACTGAGTTTGGAGTACTATTTTAGTTGGCCCACACATGGCTGAGTGGCAAAAATGGAAAATGTGCCGAATCGGCGTGACGATTATTTCGCAGTCTAAATTATTTGTTGAAAATGTTCTAATATTATTCCTGGAAAGAACGCGACCTCATCTATGGATTCTCAAAATTTCAGATTTTTCTGCGGGTTCGTCCGAGCACAGAAAATCGCCAAAGTTGCCACTTGCAAAACGCCTGTTTGGTTGCGCCTGACCTCCCTGTTTTGAGAAGACAGGCCTCAACACCTGGGCCTGAGGGCCCTTTTGCAGTTCACATACCCTCGCTTCTTTTTGGTGTCCGCTTTCACCGGAGGACCAGTCCAACGCCCCCCACTTCTTTTTGGGGTCCGCTTCCACCCGAGGACCATTCCTTCCTTTTTCCAAAAGTCCCAGTTCTACCAGAGCTAACTGTAGGTAGTCCGCAATTTTGCGAGGGACCGGTCCCCCAAATTTTTTTGCCCCCTAAGAACCCACTTTGCGTCGTGGTCGTCCGCCGCCGAAAATGCGACACCTTGACACAGACGCCGAAGCCCACTATACCGCAGCCTTAGGGCTGCGAATTTGAGCCCTGATTTTTAAAAGGTTCCAGGTTGGGGCCAAAGGAAAATGATTGGAAATGTATGTTTCCCACTGGTTCTGAGGAGCTGCGAAAAAAACCTATGAGGGAGGACTTTTCAGCCAACAGTTCGTTGAAACATCTAACACATCCACGGCTATAAGACCAGGTATGTTTCATAACGTACTTAATCTCTTTCCTTTTCCTTACTGAGATGTAGGCCTCCTTTGCCCACGCATCATCATCATTCACGATGGCATGGGCCTCAATGCAACTATTGTACATGCTTGAGTCAGCCTCGGCTAGGCACAGTCCCATGTCTCTTTAAAATAAAAAGCTAAAAATTTAAAAAAAACAACATCGGCGACGGGGAGTTGGGAGGGTGCTTGTAAGAGCAGACACCCCCTCTACTGCTCCCGCTCTTGGATGGCTCCGTTGCATTGGTGGGGACCTGCACCTGCTAGAAACCGGCTCCTGTATCCCTTTGCATAAACATTGAGCCAAGTAGCATGTCACAGTCCTATGTCTCAATTGATCTGCACAATGGCGACTTGCAGCTGGAATTCTCGCCCAGCTGTTTTCTGAGGCCTTATGGGACTGCATCATTGCACCCACTTTACGCCACCATGATCATAATTGTCGTCTGATCACGCTCCTCCTCAGGTTCACAACAGTCAGGTTGTCAATGTTCATCAACATGGCTGTTACAACGGAGCTGCATCAGTGCACCCATGCCATGCAACCACCGCGACGATCGCCGTGGTCCTCATGCTCTTCCGCATCATGATGAGTGCAACATTCAGGTTGTCAATGTTGATCAACATGGCGATTACACTCACGATGGCGATCATCCTCTTATGAATATATCCAAGCGGTTGGCAGCCATGACAACTATGAATATCATAGTCATCCTTATCATCAAAAACTTGGTGTCACCATCTTACAAGGTTGTTGTGATGATGATCCTCATCATGGCCGTTTGCATCTTACCACAACTATCATCATTGTCATCCTCCTCCTCCTCCTCCTCCTCATCATCATCATCATCATCATCATCATCATCATCATCATCATCATCATCATCATCGTCGCCGTTGTCGCCGTTGTCCTTCTTCTCTTCCCCTCCTCCCCCTCATCATCATCATATCATATCATATCATATCATATCATATCATATCAATAACATCGTCATCAGCAAACAACAATGACAACAATGAGAACAATGACAATGAGTATGGGCCTCGCTGCACTACTCTCGACATGCACAAAAGACAAAAATATTGCTGGTGTATCTTTCCATATTATAGCGGAAGATTCACGCTCGTTTTGCACATTTCGAGAGTAGTGCAGCGAGGCCCTATGTTGCGATTATATATGTATGTGTTTTTCACAATTGTGATCATTACCAAATATTGTCATCATCACCATTATGAATTTTTGTATTACAATTGACGACATGATGTGACTGAGGCAATGATGCTCCATTGTTACAGAAGTCATAGTCATGGAATAATTGTCATGGCCATGCTATTCATCAGACAGAGATGATGGTGATGGCATTCATTTCATCAGTCTCATGGTCCTCATGAAACGGTTTGCCACACAAACAGTTGTCACTCATCTCGCACTTCACGGTCGTCATCACGATGGTTTGTTGTCCGGATGATCGTGGGCACATCATCGCTATTGTGGTTTCCACAAGTACGTTTCCCAGCCATTTTTTCAGAGTCGCGGTGTGCATGCTGCCGCGACTCTTAGGGAGCACCGGGGCGCCGTTTCGCAGCACATCCATCTAGGCAAAAGGGGCCGCATGCGAGGCCCGTTTTCCCTGAATGGATGTCCAGCGAAATGCCAACCTGGTACTCCTGAAGAGTCGCGGCAGCATGCACGCCGCGGGTCTGAATAAATGGCTGGGAAACATACTGGTGGTTAAAAAAAAGTTGAGCCCTTCGACTTTGGTGGGCGTCACTCTGGTTCTTTTCCACCGACAAGACATAAGATGTCGAAATAACGAAACATTTTTAAATTTAATGCTTCCAAAAATAGAAGGGAAAGTGAAGTAAGCTCATCTCAAAGCAAGGCAAAGGCTTTACCTTCCTACAAGCCTGAAGGCACAGTCCCAAATCGTGCAGCTCATCGTCGAGCATCTGCACCTAGATGGTATGCATACCTAGATTCATAGAGCTCAAACTTAAACAACCAGTACGTTTGCCGGCCATTTTTCTCTGACGCGGCCGCATGCGCACCGCAACTTTCAGGGGTCGGCCTGCCGAAGCAAATGGCTGGCGGCGGCGCTTCGTTTTGCTTGGTGTGCAGAGTGTTTCTGAGTCAGCAAGTGAAGGGTCAAAATAGTGCTGGTCTAAGGGGGATTACAGTAGGTGCATTCATATGGTTGCATGGAAATACATAGCTCAGCCAAGATCATTAAAGGGAATGGTGATCTTTGACTGAGAAAGATGAAGCATTGGTGTTTAAGCTCATTGTCAGATTTCTCATCGGGAATGAATATACCATCCCTTGGTGATTGTACATATATCAGGCCTAGCCCAGGCACCCGCGCCAAACTGCCAGGTACACCCCCTAGCATTGCCCACCCGCCATGCATTGACGACCCTGAGTCCGCCCAAGCAGCAGAGTGCCGACAGCCCCTCAGTGCAGGCAAGGCAAGGTTTGCACTAGGACCCCCCTATGGATGAACCGCATACACTTATGGGGGCAGGGTGGTCCCCAAAAACAATCTCCCTCTCTAAGACGGCATGAGGTGAGGCTCTACCATCTTCCCCCAAATAGAACATACGGTCATTGTCGCTCTATCTAGACTGAATGTTTGCCCCAAATACACAGCTAGAATGACCCATGAAGGCTTTGCCCAAGCTGTTCCAGGCCCAAGCTGTTCCAGGCGCAAGCTGTTCCAGGCCCAAGCTGTTCCAGGCGCAAGCTGTTCCAGGCCCAAGCTGTTCCANGCCAGAAGGAGAGTAGGTGGATGGCAGGGGCTGGGGTTGGAGGAGGCTCCACTGGTGCCCCCCAGTGGGTCCCCCCCAATAGCCAAGCCTGCTGCAAGATAGGTCTGGTATAGTGGATTGAAGGGGAGGCTGGACCCCGTTACCAGCGCAAAGGCGTCTCCTTTACAACGTACTGTGCATAAAGATGTATCTAAGGGACGCTGGACCCGGTTTCCAGCAGGTGTTGCTCCCCACCAATAGATGGAGCGGCCCGCCAGGCAAGCCTCAATTCCGGTGGTTCTCTTACCACCACCAGGATAGAGGCCTTGCATAAGGGCTTTGTCTCAAAAAAAAAAAAAAAAAGGTAGGGTGTTGAAAACTTGGAAAAGCAATGACAGATATATGCGGGTACGGGCGGGCGCAGGCTGGTGTTGGCAGGTGCGGGCGGGTGCGGGTGGTGAAAAAAATGCCAGCTACGGGCGGGTGCAGGTGGGATTATGCTAGAAGGTCTGGGCGAGGGTAGGTGGTGAAAAAAATGTCTGGGTCTGGGCAGGTCTGTCTGCGGTTCTTCTGCAAGGTCTGGGATCGGGCGGGCCCGGGTTTGTACACTCAAATCGGCCCATCTACAGCTGGGCCAGGTTGTGAGGTTTTTTTTTAACTGCAGTTATGACTGGCTGCGGCTGCCAAATATTGTGGATGCTTGGTATGGGTCGGTGGGGCTGTAGGAAATGCAGGAGTTTGCGAGCTCTTCTCTCTCTCTCTCTCTCTCTCTCTCTCTCTCTCTCTCTCTCTCTCTCTCTCTCTCTCTCTCTCTCTCTCACACACACACACACACACACACACACACACACACACATACACTCTCTCTCTCTCTCATGACTCGATCCTCCCACCTCTTTAACCCAACCCAGGTTTTTTTTGCTCCTCGGCCTTTTGAACTCTAGCACCCCTTTAGGGATTCGAACTCCTCACCTTCCCCTTCCCGCGAAAACTTTTAGTGGACCCAAAATTTTATGCGGTCCCGATTTATTAGCTCTACCACTACTTGGAACCAAGCCTAAACCAAGGCCGATGCGATTTGAGGCAATATTTTCCGACGTTGTAAGCAGCACGTGTATCTCAAGTATGTCAGAATACAATGGCTTCTTCTTCTTCTTCGTTTGCTTCGCCGCGGTGTTGTGCCCAATGGGGCAAATGTCAGTTTCGGTTTCTTCCTCGGCCCGACTTCAGTCGCCATCAAACGTGTTTCTCAGAATCCTTCTCAACGACGGTGCAGCTGTGCCTAATCTTAATTATGGCAATCTCTTCCCTACCACTCTTCTCATCCATCAACACCCCCACTCTTGCTCCTCGCATTCTCTCTTCAACCTTCTCTCCTACTCTAAAACCTCTCCTCGTCTGCTCCCCATTCAACACTCCTGATGACGCTGCTGATTGTGCGGCAGCAGAGACCAGTCGAGCGACAAGCATACAGCAGTGTCTAGAATGTATCCACGACGCACGCAGGAAAGTTTTGTTACCACTTCAGAAAATCGGGATCAAAGACGAATTTTGATTTTGAATTTCCCCATTGAAAATTGTAAGGAAGGAACCAACGTGCTCGCTTGGGACCATATCAGCACAATATACGCATGGTGTGAAAGGAGCTTTGGCAGGACTTACCTTGTCACCTCTAGACCGGAACCGGGGGGCGACCCTGGTTGAGTGTACGGTAAGCTAATGTGATAGAATACGAAGAACATTTAATGACAACCCTGACTTTGAGAAGTTGGCGAAAGGCAAAAGTGAGATTGTGTCTGAAATGCTGAACAGGTTGGAAAGGAAAGGATTGAGCAAAATCGTCAAATGGGACGGGAAAGGAAAGATCCGGAACGCGTCTACCATGAGTAAGGATAAAGACCTAGAAAAAAGGAGGCATATTTGTCCCTCATTTGCAAATCCCACGAGATTTAATGATTCAGAAGAGTAAGTAGAGGCATTTCAACTTGACCGCGGGGCAAGATCTTAAGAAAAGCGTAGCAATGGTCAACGAAAAGTGTGGAAGGGATAATCTCTGCATTACAGCAAGAACATACGATATAAACGAAATGATCTCAAGAATCCCGCACTCCGAAGTACGGGGTGCAGTCAGGTGGATGTTTGATGAGTTTAAAGACAAGAAGAAATACTGGGTGAGAATAAAATCAAAAGGAAAGGGGGTTACACTGGGCAAATCGGCCGGCGAACATGGTTGGAGATCCGCCTACTTGACGAAGTACTATTCAAATCAGTAGGAGAAATATTAAAACAAAAAATGGGTATCCCCATGGGTGGACAGGCTAGCCCTCCCTTGGCATGCTTGGTATGTATGTATGCGAGGTCACTCGGGATGGACGAAAAATGCCTATTTGGAAAAAGGTATGTGGATGACCTTCTACTACTTGGGATGCACGTTCCAAGCAGCAGCAAGAGGGTAGAGATGGTGATGGACCGAATGACCGAGGGCTACCACAAAGAATTAAGGCTTGAAAGAACAGATAATAAATTAAACATTGTTGAATTTTCGGAAACAATTTTTTTTGCACTTGAGAATCCCATGGAAGTCCCAACTATCATAAATCAAAGAATGCGGATAACTTATGGAAAGACCCACAGAAACCAAGATACATGATCACAAGAAGCTTCACATCGGTTTCCCCGATCGGACAAAAGATAGCTGTCATTAGTGGGGCGTTGCATTGTATCCGAGGAGTCATGAACAATGTGAATGGTTTGGCGACAGCAGATGCAGAGAAACGTCGTTGCATCATGGAACAGTTGTGGGGGCTACATCATGGCCAGATTTAATCTGCATTCAAGAAACGCACCTCATGGACATTCCAACACACACCGGATCTCACAATCTGATTTGGTCCTTCCAGAAACTGTGTTCTCATGCGCAAAGAAGTGGCTCGGGGGCGGTGGCTCTTTGGGTACCTCCTCAATCTCAGGCTGAAATTGTGTAATTGTAAGCAGATAAGGAACAAGGGAGATGAATTGTGGCACAGATGATGTTGGAAATAGAGATAGTCTGTGTTTTGAATGTTTATGGTCCAAATGATGCAAGAAAGGGTTACGTTCTTCTAGACTATTCGAAATCACATACCTGATGGAATACCTCTCACCATGGCAGGGGATTTCAATGCAGCTCCGGACCGAGGATTGGATCGATGGAAGGTCCCCTCCCTCTGCCCTACGTATAGTGAGGAAGATGAGAACATCATCAGGAGATTATGTGATTCTGAGGGTCTTTTTTATTCTTTTAGACGTCTTTATCCTCAAGAACGTATTTTCACATGCATACACAATGGTGGCTCCTCTCTTATGTATAGGTCACGCATAGACTTGATCTTAATTTCAGAGAACCTAGATAGGGCTCTTCAAGGAACAGCTATCTTCCCTCAGAGTCCATGGTCAGGAGCTGATCACAAAATGTGTGCGATACTGTTGTCCTTTCGTAAAAGTCTGACCAGGGGAAAGGATTTTGTAAGTTGAGTACGTCTCTTCTTGCCAAATGGATTAGGTTCGTGCGGTACGCTGGTTTCAATCTAGTAAGGAAAGGCCAGCCAAATTTGCCTCACTTTAATGGCAGATTATGCATAGATGTATGCCCACTAATGACTGGCTCATAGACCACTCAACATTAGAACAGAGAGGATTAGCGTCACCCTGGTGCCGTTCTTGTCACATGACATTCCCTTCCCGTAAGTATCGAGAAACCATAGAGCATATCTTTACTCAGTGTCCAAAGGTCATTCTTATGTGGCGTCGTTGGGACTGTAAATGGCAAAGATTAAGTGACCTTGAGTGTCCTTGGGAATGGAGAGCCCCATTACTAGGCCATTGGAATCTGGTCGACTTCTTTCCTTCAACCTTTCAGTCAAACCTATTTCGTCTCGGTAGGAAGGTTGTAATATGGGCCATATGGCAAAGGAGTTGTGTACATGTAATGGAGGATGTACATATGGAAGGGACATAATTTTTCCAGAATGTGAAACAATTCGTGGAAACAGAAATTTGTGCGCAATGGTCCAAAACTCAGAAGAAAGACATCAAACGATCTTATTTTCAAATTCACAATGGACTGGCTAGGGGGTTCACAGGAAAAGAGTTTGGGACAGGTGGTATGGCCTGATGAGAATGAGTCTGTGTTGCCTCTCATTTAGAGTTACTTTTTGCAGTCTAATGATTGGTTTGATATCCAGCCAGGGGAATTCTTCAGTGATGTGGCATGCTTTTTTCAGCTGTTCCTCCCCTCAGAGCTAGCCTTGGTGGATCTTCAATGGTTTGGTGGGGTGGGAGATGAACAGTGATGAATGAATTTTCATTATCAGGTCATTGAAGGGGTAGAACTGCCAGATTTACACGCGCTATATGGCAGTCTGTTCAGGATTGAAGAGGTGTTTAGGTCCCACTGGTTCTCATAAAATTGTCATGACTGACATTTTGCTATTCTGAATAAGGGATGCTGGACCCGGTTTCCAGCAGGTGATACTCCCCACCAATAGACTGGAGTCTCAACTGGGTGATTAGGAATGGCTTCTCTTATCACCATTCCTAATAACTTCACCACCTGTCCCCCTGCCACCGAAAACCCCTAGTCCCTGTGAGTTAGGGCCGGGTTGTACGGAGGGGCGGCGACCGTACGGAGGCCGACGGGACCAATCCCGCCATTTTGCAAGGGGCAACTTTGCCGATTTTTTGTGCTCAGAAAAAATCATCAAAATGTCTGAAAATTTGAGGGTCCGTAGCTTAGGTCGTGATCTTTCAGGGAAAAATATCAGGAAAAAAAAAAAATCATTTTGACGGTGAAATATTCGCCATGCCGATTCGGTTTATTTCCGATTTTTGTCACAAATTCCGTACGGAGGCCCGCCCGGTTTTTCACGCTTTACTACCGGTACCCGTCGTGAAACGGCGCTACCGGTACCCCCGAGGTTTCTGACGTCAGGGGTACCGGTGGGAAAAAAGAAAAAAGGATGCACTTCTCCCTTTCTCATTGATCACAATGCACCGGGAGCTGAAAGGGGTGGGTTTTCCAAGTTTGATTTATATCAAGGCACAGCAGATCATGCCTGGGATGGTGGGCGGGGAAGTTTGGCCTGCGATGGCTGCAAAGCTTACCAGGTGTTACGAAGGGTGGGGGTAAAATAGACCGGTGGCGCAATCCAAACTTTCCAGTGGAACCTGGGCACAGCATGCCGAGGGCCGCAGAGTGGGGCATATCGGCTCGTTCTTCGAAGAACCGGAATAAAGTGGATCGGAAGAGTCCAAGCAACACGATATGACGGAAACAGAAATATGCGCCCTGCCAAGCAAAGGACAAGCAGCGCCCCAGCGGCACCTGGACGGAGTAAGCGGCCGCGAATCGAAGACGCACCTCATCAGACAGCCGAAATCACGCGATACACTTCAGAAGTCAGATGGGCACCGGAGGTCGCGAGAAAGGAAAAACGTTGCTTTTTGAATTTTCGTATTATTTTATTATATATTTTGCTGTTCGTTTTTTCAGGAGTGGCTGGTCAGGAGGGGAACCACCTACACGCGACTCAGGACGTTTTTGGCAAGCACAGAAGGGGCATGGCGTATTTAAGAATGGAGGACGTACGTCCTTCCTCAGACTGAGCAGTTGGAGGTAGAAGGTCTGTAGCTCGGGGAAACTCTGGCCCCATGGCGTACTTACACTGTGAGATGTAAAACCTCTGAGTACATTATTTTTTAGTATTATCTCTCATACATCAAATTCTGGCCCCATGGCGTACTTACACTGAGATGTAAATTTGTAAAACCTCTGAGTACATTAATTTTCAGTATTATCTCTCATACATCAGTGGCCTCCTTTCATGCGCTTCCCTAGGGTTTTCCTTCGATATATATTTTTTGGGATCGGCAACCATCTGTATTCTTCGATTCTTCGACTTTGAAACAGATTGTGGAGAAGAGATTTCGGCTCCGAGTTTTCTGAGGCAACTCGCGGTGTATACCACTCCTCGCTCGCTTCCCTCTTCCCTCCTCTCTCTCTCTCTCTCTCTCTCTCTCTCTCTCTCTCTCTCTCTCTCTCTCTCTCTCTCTCTCTCTCTCTCTNTCTCTCTCTCTCTCTCTCTCTCTCTCTCTCTCTCTCTCTCTCTCTCTCTCTCTCTCTCATGTCCCCTCTCACCTCCTTTCTTCATCGAACTTTATGCAATCTTGTTGTATGCTTTTCGCATATGATGGAGTAAAATGTAAATTTGTCCGATTATTTGAATTCAGATGTTCGATTTCGATTGCTTCCTTTTGTTCTTACGATTGCGCCTTTAGTGTAATATAGATGTTATGTGAACTCTATCGACCTATTCATTCTATTTGTGCTGTCTTTGCCGTCCTATTATTGGAAATTTTGATTTGAAGATTCATAAGCCGTGACAGGAGGGAGGTCACGGGAACGGGAACTGAGCCCCAGAGGGCCCCCAGAGGCCCTCCAGAGTCCCAGGTGCAGGTCTTAGGCCCCCCCTTCCACCAGTACCAGAAGGCGATTTTTTAGCGAGATGTTCTCGTCGCAGTAGGGGCGCTGGACCCAGCTTCCAGCATTTCAATTGCAGTGTTATGCTCCCCCCCCCCCCCCCCCCCCTAACAAATGCCAACAGAGGCCTACTAGGGGGGGTGATAGGAGCAAACCCGCCTAGTGAGTCTACTGCCGGCCGGTCCATCTATTGGTCGGGAGCTTCACCAGCTGGAAACCGGGCCTAGCATCCCATTTTTGAACATACTGTGGAAGAGTCTGACTCCCGGGGCTTCTACCCGGCATCGGTTCTGGAAGTTGATTTGCTTGGAGAATCTAGAGAATCAGGAGAGCTTGAGAATGCCTCTAGGAGTCGGCAAAAGACAGGCAGACTAAGACTCTGGCAGAGGCAAGAGGTCAAAATTGAGAGGGGAAGAATAGGAAAACAAATCACAAGATAGCAGAGGAATATCACCCCATGCCCTCACAACCAACTCCAACCGATTGTTCAAATATAAACACCAATTTCAATAAGAAGCATAATAAATTAATAATGTGCCAAATAGCAGATTGATGCCAGCCTACTAACAGCTGGAGCAGGTCAGGTGTTGCCACCCACCAATAGACTGAGGTATTCGTTTTTTTTTCCCTTTCAAATGTAGCATAGCGTAGGCGTAGTTGAAAACTTGAAGCAATGTCTTTCACGGTTTCACCCTTTTGTATTTGTATTTGTTGGTGCGATATAGCTAGGAGTAAGTCTGTTTCTTCTGATGAGATGTCAGGCGAGTATTTGTTAGATTTGTCTATTGCCGTTCTTCGCAAATGTTGGTTGACGATCTGATTATGTAGCTACGAGTCTACGACAAGCTTCTCGACCTTCGTCCTGTGACCGACGTCAGTCTTTCATCGGTTGTTGGCATTCCGCGGCCAAGCAAATGAAATTCTGTGTTGTTACAGAAGTTGGCCGGGGTTGGGGCTGGTACCTATTTCAGCCATCAATCCACTTTATTCCGTGGTGCGCTTAGCCGTGAGATGAGAGGCTGTTGCCACTTCTTTCCCTTCCCCCCCTTTGTCCAATGTCAGCCTGTCGTCACTTGTTCATAGCGCTCTATCATTTGACCGCACCTTTCAGTCTGGCACCTAGCGGGACTTCCTCCCCAATTCCAAGTTATGCACATCGGGACTCGTGTGATGCTTGTGAGAACTACCATAGTGAGATTATATTGAGAAAGATGATCATGTTGTTCCAGACGGGGGTGGGGTTGGGGGGGGGGGGGAGAGCTCTGGTCCCCTACCTCATTCCTGTGCTGCTGCTCATCACTAACGTTTCATTGGCGTTATTTACTTACTTGTTTTGGCAAGGAACTCAATTTTGGAGAAGTTTACCCCTCAAGACACAGTAAAAAAAAAAAAAAAAAAAAAAAAAAGACACAGTCAGGGGCTTCGACCTCACACCAAGGAGATACGAGCGATCACAGAGGGGGAACAGCTAGTAGATCTGTGACCAGTT
This sequence comes from Chara braunii, assembly GCA_003427395.1. Lineage (NCBI taxonomy): Eukaryota > Viridiplantae > Streptophyta > Charophyceae > Charales > Characeae > Chara > Chara braunii. Next base: position 2,261,498 of record BFEA01000092.1, read on the forward strand.
CTGATGCCTACCCTAGGCTGAAGAGGTGCTCCCCTTGCATACCTCAGTTGCTTTGCTACTTTCGAATGCATTCTGCTATGAATTTTGTGCCCGATTTCCAGCACATGCAGCTCCCCGCCAATAGATGGAGCCTCCACGGGGCAGCTTGAGGTGACTTCTTTTACCAGCACTTCTAGCTCTCTCCCGGGTTGTTCCGGGATTAAAAAAAAAAAAAAAAGGAGTAACCCCCTAGTGTCGTGACTGCTCGTCTCTTTTGCTAAGCCTCCAGCTATTGGTGGGTACTGTCACCTGCTGACAACCGGGGTCAGGGTCTCGTCTATAGCAAAAGCAAGTCCACCACACATAACAGAAATTGGCCTCTTTCAGTCTCATGGAAGGCCACTTGGACTGACTCTCCCCTTTTTTTCCTTGTTTTTCCCAGAAAGCATCTCGATGTCCATCTGACTGTTTCCGGTACTCTGCACCACTCCGCCAACCTGCAAGCTTTGGGCCTGGCTCCACTACTCTCGACATGGGCAAAACGAGAGTGAATCTTCCGCTAGAACATGGAAGATGCACCGCCATATTTTTGTCTTTTGTCCATGTCGAGAGTAGTGGATCGAGGCCCTTTATCACAACTCTTTTCTTGACCTCTGAATCTGTGTGGCATGCATATAAGCCCTGGCTATGTGATTAATTATTCCACGAATCCACAACCTTTCAGACAGGCCCAACCAAGCCTACTGACTCTTACTATCAGTCCAAACTGAACCAAATGAATTCCGCCATGGCTAGACTGAGAGGTGGGAACAGATTGAGAAGTTTTGAAGCGGAGCACAGGGATATAAGTTCTCCGTCTTGGTTCGATCTTCAAAAAAGTGTCAGACACCTTCCCTCTGTACTCCTGATCCTTCCTAGGATCTCCTCTTTGTCATCCCCTGGCCATTTAAGAGAGAAATGAGTAACGACTCATGTAACTCGTGTATCTCTGACTCCGGTATATGCTGTCAAGGGACGCTGGACCCGGTTTCCAGCAGGTGCAGCTCCCCACCAATGGAACGGAGCCATCCAAGGGCGGGTAGGTAGAGGGAGTGTCTGCTCTTATCAGCCCCCCCCCCCCTCTACTTCCTGTCGTCGATGTTTGC
>BFEA01000092.1:2263006-2275311 GCA_003427395.1 Chara braunii
CACAGACTGTCCATGAGAGATGTATACCTCAAATACGAGCATCCTCGCTTGGTCAATCTGATAGGTTCAAACACCAAATGCTGGGTCAGTTACAGCAATTGAAAGTAAAAGTTGGGAAGGATGCTGAGCCCGGTTCTCAGCTTGTTCGGTTCAGTTTCTCCAGGTAGACTGTGAGGACCCCGGCCTCAATCTTCTTATTGGCTTGGTGGGAAACAGGGGGGAAGGATTGGAAAGGTAGTATGGGAAGGAGCTACTGAGGCGGAAGATGGGGTCATCAAAAGAAATGACAGGGTTGTGTTTAAAGACTGGTGTTCAATTGACTCCTCAATTCCCTTGAGACCCCTCTCAGATTTTCCTGACCCGTTCCCACCTCCCCCCAGTGTGGTTGTCCCCAATTCTTGGTTTGGAATCGGAGATGATTTGTGAATAGGATAACTACTGCTAGAGCGATCTATGCTGTGTTCTCACAGGGCGGATCAGCCTGATGGGCACAAGATAGGCAATACAAACACAGATCGAAGAAGAGTCACTGTTATCACCAAAGTCAGTAGTTTCTCATCAGTACCAGAGCTTAAGAGTTCAATCTGGCGCCACTCTATTGAGGGTGAAGAGGTACAGGGGACGCTGGGCCCGGTTCCCAGCAAGTGCTCACTTTTTAATCTTTGTATTGCAACACTAGGGACGCTGGACCCATTTTCCAGCAGGTGCAGTTCCCCACCAATAGACTGGAGCCCCCAGTGTGTCAGGTAGCCAAAAAAAAAAAAAAAAAAAAAAAAGCCTTGGGCACTGGGACCGGTTTGTTAAAAAAAGAAAAAAGAAAAAAAAAAAAGAGGTCGACGTTACCATACTCCTGTCCAGACTCATACTGAATGGTTAGCTGCACCAAGGGGGTATACTAGATGGGGCTCTTTGGATGAATCTATCGCTGTAACAAAGAATGATGGTTTTCAGGATAAGGATAGGGGAAAGTGCTAAGCGATAGAGGGGATAAATGTATTACAGGCGCTGTATAACAAGGATAATAAGTGGAAGTTAAATAGGAGAGCAGCCGATCCAGATCTGCAGTCACTTAGCGTAAACGGTTTAGCTTCTGCTAAACAAGAAAAACGGCAGGCCATCTGTGATCAACTGAAAGGGATAGATGGTAGGGAATGCGCAAGGAGGGAATTAGACAATCAATTGTTTAATAAAAAACAAATCAAATGCCGACCAGAAGAAGTCGGCAGTTTTATCACTTCTATGTGCATCGTGGAAAAGGAAGGAACTACGGTACAAAGAGAATGACGAGTTGTTTCGGTTGCTGAAAGGGATGAAAGGCATCGATACAAAGAAAGTAAGGCAGATTGTACGAGGAATTATCTCCAGAGAATTGAAATAGAGATTGGGAATAAATCCAAGGCTTAGATTGATTGTGAGACTCCCCCTTCCGTACTACTGTGGATAAGAGAGAGGTAAGGATGAAACTTTGCAAGTGGTTGGAGGAAGAGATACCGGATGCTAACTTTGTAGACCTATTGCATAATAAGCTGAGGGTGGTATGGACAAAAGCCAGATCTGTAGCAGACTTGCTGCATAACCACAAGCATTTCATGAAATCTGAATGCGAATGCGCGTGTAGGGATTTTGACTGGCCCAGATTCAAGGGGCATGTTTGGGTCAAACTGAGTTAAGTATCTGAGGTACACCCCTTTCTCTATAACTCTAGGAATATCCCACATCCGTGCATGATCTGTGACCTGAATGAGTTTGTCACAGCCTGTGAACAGGCGGTTGAGCCGCGTAGGAAAGTTGAGTACTGTTAAAACAGGGTACGACTGAATTCCGCAAAGATACACAGATCTAGGCAAATTGTAGGCACAGACTGTGTACTGACTGAGTACATAAAAGGGATTGGGGGGGCTTTTGATGGACTGGTTTTATCACTAGTTGATAAAAATCCTGGGGAAATGCTAATTGAATGTCCGGTATTATACAGTTTTGGAATGAGAATGATGTTATCAATGAAAGTCCAAGTTACTCGAAGCATGAAAAATCAGAAGATATGATCCTGAGTGAAATGAAGAGTGAATATACAAAGAAGAAGATGGATCGAGTCGGGAGATGGAATAACGATGGATGCATACAACACGCATTTATCATGAGCAAAGAAAAAGATTTAAAGAAAAAGAGGCCCATATGCTCGTCATATCAAAGCTCAACAAGATCAGGATCGAGTGTACTCACCAAAGTGTTAAATTTATTGATAAGAACAACCAAAATGGAACAATTTCAATTTGGATGCCACAAATAAATTGAAGCAGGGAAATCAACGAAGTGAATGAGCAAATGGGCGGAATGGGGCATGAAGCCGAGGTTGAATTGCGTACGTACGATGTGAAAGAGATGCTTACCATGATACCGCATGATGCAGTAAAGGATGTTGTTGAGTGGATCTTTTGTGAACATCGGGCAAAGAGGCAGTATTGTGCTCGCCGGGTAAAAATCAGAGGTAAAGGTGCGAGAATGGGGAAATCGGCTCGGGAAGGGGGTTGGAAGCCAATTCGACTTAGAGACCTACAAACCATAGTTGATTTTCTACTCAATAATTGTTTTTTTAAATCACTGGGAGATATTTTACAATAGAAGAAGGGGATTCTGATAGGCGGACATGCTAGCCCATCGCTTGCTTGCTTGGTGTGCATGAAGAGTGAGCATAATTTTCTAAAATCTTTGCGATCGCATAAGTTATTGATTTTCAGACAAAGATTTGTGGACGCTCTCCTGATTATGACATGGCGGAAGAAAGGAAACCCCAAGGAAAAGGAAGAGGTTGAGAACACAATCAACATAATTGAGGATTGTTATCATAAATACCTAATCTTAGAGAGAACTGATGGAGGCAACAACATTGCTGAATTCCTTGAGTCGAAAATACTCGTCACAAAGAATCCGGCAAAGGTTGTTTCCATGCGTAAATTCAAGAACGGTGAGAAAATTTGGGAGATGAAAAAAGTAAAATTTAAAACTACAAAACAATTTTTTTTCTTTTGGTTCAACCGAACAAAAAGTTTGTTGCGATAATTGGAACGATATGTAGAATAAAATATAATACTACTTTGGAGTCCTTGCTATTCGTCCTTTTGATGACGTTTCACAGGGAATTAACTCTTCTTGGATACCCAAGTATCTTGTTTGTGAAAGCAATGAAGCGGGTTGCAAATAGGGAGGGTGGGAGGGTTTAGCCTCAAATGGCTGTGCTTTTCGAAAAATTATATGTCTAGGGGAAGGACTCATTACGGAAAGAGGAGTTTTACCCCCCAAACGACCAAGTTTTTTTAGAATAGGCCGCGACACTGAAGTGTAATGGGGGGGTGGGGACCCTGCAAACCCCTTGTGGAACTAGGTCTGCCGCACTCATAACATTTTATCTGGGCAGAGACTGGTTGTGTGAAAACAACAAGGAAGATCCCGCAGTTGGGTGCAGGTGTCACCAGGAGAGCATCACGGCAATTCAATATCACGCCATCGATGAACTCGTATGCTTTAGAAAAGGGTAACTGTTGCACGACAAAATTGATGATTACATGGTGGAATCATCACGACCTCTTGATTTGCGTGTCTATGCGTTTGTGTGCTTAATTCAGTTGTTATTTTCGAGTTTGTTTTTTGAGTTTTTAGTTCTTTTAGTTTATTTATTTTAAAGAAATGTGCGGCGTGGAGGCCGTGACAGACACGTTTGTACCACCTACGACGTAGAGGGAACAGATATATATTTGTGGGGGATGTAGAACCCACTACAGCTTGAGCAGAAAGAGTAGTAAGGGTTGTAATGAGCAAGTGTTGTACGCCCATCGCGTAATGTGGTTTTCTGTGAGATGTAAATTCCGACTACATTATTTTGAGCAACTCTTGAGTAACCAGCCTCTGTTCGGAAACCCGCTAGTCTGCGACAATGACAAACAACCATTTTCCCTCGCTACAAACTCTCATTGGTTAACGTGGGTGAGAAATGGTATATACACCCTCGGTGACCTGTGGGACTGTCAGGCGGGTACTTAGAAAACGGTTCACCAGCTGCAGCCTCAATTGAAATATATCAAAAGCATCCAAGCCAAGCTGCAGAAACTGCAGATGGCGATCCCGCCCCAATGGGTGGCTACACTACAGGACGGTCCGTCGCTGTGTCCCCTTGATTGGGTTATACAGGCTACCCCAAATGGCATCTCGGTGCTCATCTTCCGGGTATCACAAATAACCCAAGGAAGAGAACGGTTGCAGGCCTATGAATCGGGCTTACCGAGGGCAAGATGGGCCTCTCTTAAAAGAAATCGTGACTTGGATCGTAAGGCACAAAAAGACGAGCTGATGAGAATTAGAGTAGTGGGATCCGAGGATGCATGTTATTATGCGTACGAAATGTCCACCCCAGTGGGGGGGCTACCTTTTGACCCAGATGAGTGGGAATGGAAAGGCACCAACCCCGTGCCGGTATGGCAATACTCAGTTAAACAAGGCTATAAACGAGCACACGCCTTCCACTCATCCACCAAAGTAGTCCAGAACGGATGGAAAAAGGACGCTCCGATAAGAGAAGAGTGTCTGCATCACATCCCATGAGCCACACACGCTCACATCATGCCTACCTCCCATCGAGCCCTTCAATGGCAAATAACTCACTGCTATCTCCCAACCCCAGATTGGATCACAACGAGATCCAACCTGGAGCAGGCCGGGATCCTCTCCCCAATATGTGCTCACTGCAGTCCGAATGCACAGCCACAAAGGGCGGACCTCGAACATACTCTACTCGTGTGCCCGATGGCGACTCGATTGTGGCAATGGTGGGACGCGATGTGGCACACACTTATAGGCTCTGCATTCCACTGGGACCTTGCTCTAATCCTAATGGGGAAACACCGACATATGCCAGCTGTTTGGACACCCTTCCAACGCAACCTTTTCGCCACATGAGATTGGCAGTCCTTATGGTAATCTAGAGGATTCGGTGCTCTGCAGAGCAACAAGACGATGCCTTTGGCTTCCACCAAGCCAGGGCACATGTATTGGAAGTCATACGAGCAAACCTCAGCAAAGCCAGCAAAAAGCTCGTCCAGGTACTGGCAATCCAGGACGGGGAGTGCAGGAGAAAGGCTATAGCTACTTTCGAGGAAATCTGGCTTGACCCCGAATGTAAGATGGCCGAAATACACGAAAATGGGAAGCTTAGTTGGAAGAATTGGGCAATGCAGGATGACCAGCGGTCCTATCGTCGGCCCGGATGCTTCCCTGTGCCCCTGCCTTCCCGAACAATAGGTGCTATGCCCATGGTGTGCCTCAATGTAGGATCAGGAGTCCAACTCCTGAATGAACTAACCGCCCGTTGTCGGTGCGAATACCCTTACAAGGGTATCCGCCCTGGTTTTTGCAAGCGACAGAAAATAGGTTTGGTTTAAAGTTTAGGTATCCCGTGCGAGACGCGGCTGAATCTGTGGTTTACGATTGACTAGATGATTGACTAGAGTAGAGAGTGTGTGAGCGCGCAGATTGAAGGCGCGCGTGATCTCTTTTATTTTTGATGATTGAGAAGTCGGCGTGGTTGACGGCCAAGTTTTTATTTTCTGATTAAACCAAGGGTTAAAATAATATTTTTCTTTGATTGGTACGCTTGATCGTGATTTACGTACGCACGCGCAAAAGACGGGTCGTTGCAGGATAAAGCACGGGGTTTGACGGCATGGACCTAGTAGGTGACCAAGGCGGGACTTTGGAATGTCTTGGTAGGATCGCGAGTGGCAAAATACCTACTTGTATAGGAGTCTGCTAGTATTAGGCCCAACTTTGGGCCTAACACTATTCCTTACGGTATCGGACTTTCAACAGGGAAATTCAGGGTTTGAGACCAACGGGTGTCGGCGCAGGAGTATTGGAGCGGCACGAAGGGACCGTGGGGTTGAGGGCCCTGCTGGGCTATCCCTCCTGGCTTTGCTGCCATGGGGTTGGAGCTTCCTCCTTGCCTTACTATGGTTTTTCCTTTATCGCTCTGTGAGTATCGTTTTATCCTTATTATTGAAATTAATATTATTATTATTGTTATTCGCGGCACTAGAGCCAATGGTGGTCAATGCGTATACATACCAGGGCAAGGACATAGCCGTGTTGGATGTACGGCTCGAGCTTCCCGACAGCCGTTCCGTTGGGACCCAAGAGATGACGAACTATGCTCGGGCATAGAGGGGCGAAGCGGCCTTGGGCTATTACTACCAAGATCCATATCGGGACCACCAACACCGCAACCTGTTGTTTGTGTGTGGGCATGTCCGGCGAGGCCGGAAAGTTGGGGACCATGTCTGAGCATGGCGTGCACAGGGCACTTTGGCAAGGGACTAAGGACTGGTATTTATGACTGTACCAGTCGGCCTAGCGCAATTAGCACACCCATGATCTGTGATATCGGATTCGAATGGTGCTTAGTTTCAGGGCCGTGCTAATCGGCTCGGTCCCATAGTAATCCTTCGGGACATCCGTTAAAATTGAAACGATACAGAGAAGATTCGCATGTACGATGCACAAGGACGACATGCATAAATCAAAAAGGGACTCGAACGCCTTGTTTTCCTTTTTTTTTTCTCTCTCTTAGTCAGTCGTCCTTTCCTGTCAAAATCAGATGCGCTGTGAAAACCGGTGCGGTCGAGCGTTGCGCTAAATCACAAAGGGGATGGATCGTAGAAAGTGTGGAGTGCAGCGGATGGTGAAGACGAAGGTCGTGCAAGTGAGCGGAGTAGTTGGGTATGGTGGACCAAAGAGATCACAGAACACCCGATTCGACATAGAGTAGGGCGAACTAAGAGGCAAAATTGGGCCTTCGACGTGCCGCGAAGTCGATGGCGCTGTCAGATTTGCAAAGGAGGAGTAGGTTTTATGCTAAGAGAGTTACAAGCTGCGCGGAGGTAGTATAGAGGTGATTATGGCAGAAGTAAAAGTCGTTTGACCGCTTGTTCTGTGATAAAACCAGGCAGCGAAAGACATGAGATAGGGTTTTTTTTAGGGAGGCGAACCCAATTACGAAGTTAGTTTGGGTGGTAAGTTAGTGTAGAAAGAGTTAGTAGGTGCATCTTTCGCGTTTCAGTGGAAGATCCATCCGAATTTTTGTTCTTTGTTTTTTATGGGAGTTGCAACAGACGAGCCACGGGATTGAAAATTTATTGGTTGGCAGGTGCATGTTCAGCGTTGTTGGTGGGGAAGTGTTTCTTCATTTCTTGGCATGAAAGGTAAGTGTATGCACCTATGATCTACGACAAGGTGCATTCCGATTTAGCCGTATTGAGGAACGGTGTGGTGTGAGGCCGGCCGTGAAGTTACAGGCCTACTTGTTAAGAGATGTGTCGTTCGGCCTATCGTACGAGAGGAGTTAGGAGTAAGCGACGGAGCGAGGGAACGGAATGAATAAGGAAGGGCACTTACCTAAAAACCGAGTGGCGAAGTGAGCAGCAGGATTCAAAACTTATCTGATGGTCAGTGCACCATTCATCCTACTGATCTGAGTTGGGGTCTTACCCGCGGAATGGTACGTTAGTCGTCTCATTCAGCGAAGTAGCAAGGAGCAAGTTGCAGTAGTGTAGGTTATCTGCTCACCGGTGAGTCGTCCATCCGGGTGAAAGGAAGAAGTTGTGAGGCGCCGCGCCTGTCTCTCAGGTCTGTGTGTTGCTCGTGTTGTCTGGCGGAAGCTGCAACAAACGGGCTACGGGAGGGGCAGGCCTGCCCTTTGGGTCGGAGTGTTTCCAATCATATCGACAGAGGCAGGGCAGCCGCAAGCGGGTTACAGGCTGAGGGTTTACCTGTTGACCGAGTCGAAGCAATCAAGGGTGCGAGTCACGGAGGATGGAGGCGGATACCGGTCCACTATGCACAGTGGAGGAAGGGAGCAACGAGAGAGTTGTGAGACGGGAAAAACCATGCCTGTTTGCGAGAATGTTGTTGTGGATCTCGGTGGTCCAGCCTGTGCGTTGTAGTGAGTTCGACTTATGAATTTGAAGTTTGTGCGTAGGTACCTACGACGAGTTTAGTCTATGTTTTACAGCAAGGAACGGACTGTGCGTTGTTGAGAGTTGCTGCACGGCGGCGGTATGTAACGGTGAGCCGATGCTAAGAAGAATGCATGGCAGTACGTTTTGGTGCATGAGGTTTGCAGCTAGCTGCATATGCTCATCACAAGCGGTGCTTTTTATTCTTGGTCTTGCGGACTGCACTATGTGCTACTATATGCTGCACGCTCAGGGTTGTTGAAAGAGGTTAGGATCTTACTGCGTTTGCATTAAGAGTGTTGCAGAACTAGCGGTTCAGTGCGACTGTTGTGCGTGTTGCGCTCACTCCGTAGTGATGGAGTTGGAACAAAGGCACGGGGATGTGTTGTATTCGAGAGCAAACCTTCTAAGCGGTGCAGCAACACCATTGCAGTGCCCTCATGCGTATCAAGATTTCAAGGCCCTCTCCTAGGAGTTGATTCAGTCCCTCTCTTGTATCTCAAGAGTCTGAAACCCCTCATTCTGTCTTTCTGACTCTCACTCTAGTCCTAATACGAGAGGAAGGCGGCAGACGGGATTGCAACCCATAGGACCGCAGCAAGACTCTGTGGGGAGTCAACCCACCGATTGCGGGAGCTCTGCCGGAACTCGGGAGGAGTTTTGGAGGCAGAGAACTGAGAGGTAACCTTTCATCTTCTTCTATAAACCCAGCTATGACCCATTATCTGTATTCCTTGTTACGTTTTAACTACACATATTGTGTGCATCATTACTTTGACTTTGAGTTTGACGTTCAGGACTTATATCAGAGTTAAATAAAGGAAGGTATGTTCAATGTCAATTTCAGTTTTGTTGTCTGACTGAAAGCAGATTGTGGGATTGCATCTGGGGGATGAATGGGAGGAAGGTAGTATTGCTTAATCTGACTGGGTCAATTAAAAGTTTGACAAGTCTTCATAAGTTTGGGGAGACCCAGTGCTATGTTTATTTTTGAATTGCCTGGAGGACCAGACATGTTCCATAAGTTTGGGTGGTCTGGTTTCTCTGACTTGCGACGGTTGTTTGTGCGTGACTTTTTAGGAACCAGGCATTGTCCCAAGTTTGGGTGGATTGGTTGCCTTGTTTACTTTGAGTTTTCTCAGTTTCTTTTGATTCTGAACGAGGGGGTCTGAGCATGTTCCATAAGTTTGGGTGGTTCAACCCCTTCCTGTTTTATTTAAAGGAAACGAATCAGGTAGAGGGTCAGACATGTTCCATAAGTTTGGGTGGTCTTGGTCCAACGCCGCACACATGCTAGAACCAAAATGTTATAACTTGACTGTACGTTATTATTATTATATTTATGAACATGTTGGTCAGCTATTGTTCCATAAGTTTGGGTGGTCTGACTATAGTTTATCACAAACTGAAGAGAGTATTAACTAAGAATAAATTTGTGGTCGAAGGGGCAAACTGAATCTTGAGTTAAAAATGATCGGTTCAGTTATATGTTACCTCAAAAGACTAAGTGAAGATAATTATATAAAACTTGGATACTTAAACAGGTCAGGGCGACTAGGGTCGCTTAGTCATGTGCCCAAGGAAGAGAAAAATTGTTATGCCCTATGTTTGTGTATATTCAATGGTTGATCTAGACATGTTCCATAAGTTTGGGTGGTCTAGCTTTATGCTTTATGTAAGCTGAGTATAAAGGGATAAATCATTGAAAGACTATGAACTATTGTTTGATAAGCTTAACTTGAGGCTGGTGAGAGTACTTACCTTTGTAATTTGACCTTGCATTTGACTGAGTGAGATTACTACTTGGTCTGAGTTTGAGTTTGACAGGTAATTGCTTTAGAAGCTCGCCACGTGCTAGAGTCATATGAGATAGTTTCAATTCCTGCATTTTCTTAGTTAAGGTTTTTTTTTTTACTTAGGTAAATTTATGCATTTTCTGGGATCTTTTATTATACTTAGTCTTGTATAAATCTTGGTAAGTCACTTTCTCTACGGGAAGCGCTGCCGAAATTTTTACAAAACCAATAAGTTGATCAAATTTTGGTTTTCAAAAGTTCAGTTTATCTAAATTATATATATGACTTAGTAAAAATTAGGGAAGTCCCCTTTTCTAAATGGAGTACTGCCCAAATTTTTGCTAATTAGAGGAGTTAGACAAAATTGGACTTTGGGAAGTCAAAGTTATTTTTTAGATTTTTTAATTTAGTTTTGTATAAATCTTGGAATAACATTTTCTTTACGGGAAGCGTTGTCCAAATTTCTACAAATCTAAGGAGTTAGTTTAACCTCTGTAGCACACCGAACATGTTCGGAGTTTTTTCAAACATCCGAACATGTTCGTGTGTTCGGACGGGTTAGTTTAACCTCTGTAGCACACCGAACATATTCGGAGTTTTTCCGAACATCCGAACATGTTCGTGTGTTCGGCCGAATGTCACCCGAATGTGTTCGGCCGAACGTATTAAAAAAAAATAATAATAATAATAATAATATTTTTTTATTTTTAACTCGACTTTGGTTACGACTTTGAGCATACCTCCAAGGCAAAATTTGTTTTTATTATTAGTTTACATAACATATATTTTTTTCAGATCTTTTGGATAATTTTTTTTTTTTTTTTTTTTATGTTCGCGTTCGAAGAGTTTCGGCGCTCGTTCACGTTCGGTCCCGAACATTCGGGTTCGGTCACCGAAACCGAAAACGATGCTATACAAAGTTAAACTTTGTCTTAAGTTGAAGTTAAGTCTAGCTTCTGAGTTCTTATCTGACTTTGTATAAATCTTGAAAGTTTACCTTTCTTGAGGAGATGCTGCCCAAATTTTTACTAATTTAGAGAGTTGGAAAAAATTCAACTTTCCAAAGTTAAATATTATTTATGTTTTCATATCGAAGCTAGTATAAATTTCGAGAAGGCACTTTTCCTACGGGAAACGCTGCCGAAATTTTTTTAGGTTAAAGGAGATAGGTTATATTTTGACAGATGACAATTATGGCAATCCACTCTGTTTAGAGGAGATTCTGCCAAAGGTTTACCTTTTATATTTTGGCACTGCCTTAGAGGTAGGCTTAGACTTAGTTTACAGGAGAACCTTGAGTGAGATTGTGATATGAAGATTATTCTCCATGGACTTATAGGTTCAACTTTGGCTTTGACTTGTCTTGTGTTACAGGTCTTCTTGATCGTTTGATTCGGGATCTGGAATAAATTCAGCTTGATTCCACAAGGATCATTTTCTGTTATCACTGATAACAGGTCGGTTGCTGATTCGTCGGTTTACGACTCAACTCTAACTCCACTCTCATTACTCGACCTAAAAAGGTTTTAGCCCTGGTGAATTTTATTGTTTTATTAGGGCGTTCACCCGGACTTTTATTGAATGGTCATTTAACAAAGGGACTAAGTATTTGATTATGGAAGGTTGGACAAAGGTTGGGGCTTGCATGACTAAAGCGAGGGGTATGAGTATAAAGAATGGTTGAAGTTGACTCCATGTAGTGTGTGGGCTTTTGATTGACTCTTGGATGTGATTGCAGGTATGTTCGGTTATTCGGACTTTGGGTTTGACTGTCTGCGATCACATACATATATATGGTTGTGAGGAGTCTCACTGTGATTGTGAGAAGTGGTCGTCGCATACTTATTTCCCACTATATATATATATATATATATATATATATATATATATATATATATATATACAGGGTTACCTGACCGAAGGTTTGGGGGGCCCCGGGCTGGCCCCCGAACGTTCGGGCGTTCGGGGGCCGAACACCTCCAGGTTCGGCCCCCGCCAAAAAATATTTCGGGGCCTAAAAATAAGGTTTTTTTTCTGAATTTTTTGTTGTGAGTTCTCTATGATGTAACCTACATGCCTATAAATTTGGAAGTCATTCAGCCTAGCCAAAAAAACATTAAAAATCGTCAAAGATGGGTGTGTCAAAACGTGCTCGCTCACTCACTATTTTGTTTTTTTTCACTTTTAACTTTTTGTTTTCACTTCATTTCGGGGCCTAAAACATTTTATTATTTTTTGAAAAAAAATTAATGAGTTATTGATTATGTAAAGTACATATCTGTAAATTGTTAGGTATTTGTCAATGCCAAAAAATAATTAAAAATCGGCAAATATGGCGGTGTAGAAAAGGTGCTGGCACACTCACTCATTTTAATTCTTTTTTTATTTTTTCTTATTTTGATGATGGTGTTTATTTTCTATATTTGATTTTTAATTCAAATTTGGTAAAGAATTTGGATGTAGTGCCCAGACAAATGTTGTTTAGTTTATTTTTCTCCATAACATATTT
>BFEA01000092.1:2282576-2317700 GCA_003427395.1 Chara braunii
GGGGGAATAACGAGAGAGAGAGAGAGAGAGAGAGAGAGAGAGAGAGAGAGAGAGAGAGAGAGGGAGCGTCAGACACATAATATTCAAAAGACATATAGAATACATATATATAGTATATACACATATATCTTGTATACAAATAATTTACATCCATATAGAATACAATCTTATTTGGGTTAATAGAATTAATTAAAATTATACAATAATTGATTCTATTAAATCTAGAATAATCAATGTCACAATCACAATATTTTACTTCAAAAGAAAATATATTACTATCTTATCAATCTAATAAGTGTGAAGACGTTGTGGAATTGTACTGACTTTGTACATTTCTGTCCGAAATAAAAATACATATATATATATATCATATATATATATAATATCGAATTTATATATTTTGCATTCTATTAGTGTAAAATATATTTAGTATATTGTCTGACGCTCTCTCTCTCTCTCTCTCTCTCTCTCTCTCTCTCTCTCTCTCTCTCAACCTCTCTCGAGAATGAATCTTCCTCTTTATCGAGGAAGATTCATTTTCGTTGGGCATGTATGATTTCGGCTGTTTTCTTTTTTGTTTTTTTTTTTTGCAGAAAGTTGTATGTTTTTTTTTTTTTTTTCCCGTGATGTACTACCAATTGTCCAAGGCTCGGCAATAAAGTTCGAGGCTTGGGAATGTTCAGGCTATCGGTAATCCGAGCCTCGGACTTGATAGCTGGGCGGGGTTCTGGTGGTTTAACCAATGCGGTACAAAAATTACACTCGATTCTCCGACAAGACAGCCTCCCTAGTAACATCTGACGACAAATTGACAGGAGGCATTGATTGCTTTTTTTTTTCTTCCCAACATTTTTTGCAGGTATGGTGAACTTGAGGATACGAGCAGACACCCCTCCCATTCCGCATCAGGATGGCTCCGTTCACTTGGTGGGGAGTTGCACCTGCTAGAATACAAGTTCAACGGTCCTTGACATTGATATAATATAATGACTCGTAGTTATACTGGTGTATGTTCACTAGATGCGGTTCTGCCACCCCCCACGGGATGGGCAAGGCTGCATACCCACAACATGGTCAATGTTCCGTTCTCCTGCTTTCTACGGAGATAAGTTTGGCGGGTACCGTAGCAAGGTCAGAACATTAGATGTGTTGCTCAGATTGTGAGCCTTGCGTTACCCTGCACACTGTGGATTATGTCTGTCAGCCTGCCTTTTGCCCTCTAGTTTTTACTCTTATATGTGGTATTCATTCTTGTTTGACTCTTGGATTGAGATCTACAGACTCTCGAAAAACTAGTTTCCTTTTTTTTTTTTTCCTTTTTTTTTTGACTCAGTAAAGTTGAGTAAAAACCATGGTAGGTAGGGTGGTAAGAGCAACCCTCCCTACTAAGGTTTGCATTGGTCACTACATGTATTGGTGGGGAGCTGCACCTTCTGGAAAACGGGTCCAGCGTCCCTTTTGCCCTGTTGAGTGTACACAACATCTACCGTTTGTGGGGGCTAATCTGGTAGCCTTCGGCTCCCTGCCAATATGGCTCTCGACATCCAGAGTCGGGCTGAGCACGGCTGGCTGTCCTAATCCCTTCAAATGGCTTCATGCACTGCTTCCTGTAAACATGGCATATCTCTTCAGTCCATGAGCCTAATTGATTGGTTCTGTAATCCTTACCTGGAGTTGCAGTGGAGCAGCAGGCTGTCTTCAGCCTGTCGTATGTGTTCCTCTACTGTTCCATCACAGAGATGAGTTGTTCATGTGCCCTCAGACCACAAGCCTGCACTGTTGCTGCCATCATCCTCATTTATCTTACTAGAGAGGCAGCCCCCTCTAGTGACCGCTCCTTTTGGTGGGGATCTGCACCTGCTGGAAACCGGGTCCAGCGTCCCACATGGATATACGCCTACTAGAAACCGGGTCCAGCGTCCCATAGGAAAATAATTGGAATCCAATATGGCATATTGAGGAATCCAAGGAAGCATTGTGGTTGTGGACCGTACCTCTTCACCCCAATCATTGGGCACCAAACATATCTGTTGCTTATCTAGTACTCTATAGGCAGCAAGCATACCACCTAGTATACTTTTCATCCACACCATACCAACTCTGATGTACAAAAAATATTGGAGAGGGGGGAGGAAGTCAGGAAATTTTGAAAAAGGCCTCAACAGGATGGAGGGATCCCGATTGGTCCAGTGCTGGAACACCAGGTGATAGTCTCTTTGAAATCAGCATTGGTGGGATAGAATATGGAATCGGTTGGGAACCTCGCATACCTGGCCATGGGAGTGGAGAGCGTTATTATGCGAAACATGGAACCCGAAGCGGATAAATTCCTTTACTCAGAACCTATTTTAAATCGGTAGGCAAGCAATTATCTGGGCTTTATGGAGGAGATGCTGCACACATCGATGGCGGGGACAAGGCTTGATGCCCCAGAGTTTACTGAGAAAAAAAAAAAACAGCAAATACAAGCAGATATTACTTTACAATGGGAGAAGGCAAAAAAAAGAATCAAATCTCTCTCACTGTTAACAGAAATTCAACAAAAAATACAACAATTTTGTGGCAACTGGCTGGGGGGGTGCCAAGGGGGTAGGATTGGGAGAATGTAATGAAATTGGGCTCATTAGAGGGTTCATATGGAAATTGAGGAAAGATATTCTCGATTGTTTCACGAATCTTGTGAGCTGCAAACATAGTAGAACAAAACTTACACCACCGTAGAGCCAATCCTTTTTGTTCAAGCGTCAAATTTTTTTATTATCAATAATCCAATTATTGGTAGGCAAACAACGACGATCGATCGACCACTGTAAGGAGGCAATCTTAGTTGGTGTAGTCTTAAACCACCAGTATTTGGCCCAACTATCGGCCGCGGAAAAAAATAAAGTAGAAATGTTTCTAGTTGGATGAATTTGGGCGCTCTTGTAGTGACCCGTACGTTTCCTAAAATCGCGTAGCGTTAACGGGCACGACTTTAGGAAGTACTGGTGGTTTAATTGTGTTGAACCACTTGATGGGTCTGATAGTATTTTTGTCAACCTTGAGTTGACGCATCCATTAATCCTCTACCTTATCCTTTAGATTGACTTTTGGTCTTAGCATTTTGCAAGTTGATTCAACTTTTTTTTTTTTTTTCTCTCTACAGAATCTAGTAGAGTGGGTGATACGAGCATCCCATCCTACTAGGTCTACTTGGTCACTCCATCTATTGATGGGGAGCTGCACCTGCTGGAAACCGGGTGCAGGGTCCCTTATCTACAGATGAAAAAGTTGGAATTATTACAACTTGGAGTGATCATGATTGGTGCTCATATCACCTCAACTAGTATTACCTGCAGAGTCTTAATTAAAAAAAAAAAAAAAAAAAAAAAAAAAAAAAAAAAAAAAAAGTGATCATGATTGGTACTGGAAAACCAGTCTTCCCGTTGTAGAGATAAGCACAGCCTCTTCACCCCAATAAGCGCGCCGGATCAATTCTCTCAACCAAACTATGGATCCTCTACGAGTCCTCTATTGATTCTCGTAGTCTCATTGTCTACGTTTTCCACCAACTTTTCCCCATACCAGCTCAGTCATAACCATACCATGACCTTGGAATTAAGGAATTTGAGGATTGGGAAAATGGATCAGGGAATTCTGACAAGGGTACCTCTGGGTCCACTATTGACCGATCCCCACATATCAAAGAGTAGTAGCTACATACTTCCTCTTGATCTCTCATCTCTGCCCCTTCACACTGACTGTTTCCAACTTCCCCCCTTGAGGATTCCCAAGCCATCATCTTTGACTGTTCCCAACTTCCCCCCTTGAGGACTCCCAAGCCAGCATCTAGAAAAGTCCTTGATATGTTTTAGGGTTTCATTTCTTGAGTTTAAGTGTTCAATTTTTTTCTTTGTATTTTCCTATTTAGTCATGATTACCGTTTGAATTTGTTGCTTGATTGCATCAGTAAATTCGGGGTCATCCAGTCTTGCTCTTCTCTTCTATAAAGCCCACGGTACTGCTTTTCTTCCTTCAGCGAACAGGTTGTGAGTGAAGTCATCATGTGAGTTTGGGGACCATGATTCCAATAATATTGCTTTCCAGCCCCATGACCAGTGACATTGAGTACCCAATCTTTGCCATATCATGTCCCACCATCTCCAAAGTCAAACAGACCCTGGGCACTGCAAGAAAATATGTTTTATAGTTTCAAGAATAATTCTTGTTGAGAATGCTGATTTACAGAATTTGCACCAAGGGAGTGTTCTTCCTTTTTGTTCTAGAGTAGTCCGATGTATCAGCCCGTTATTCGTAGGAAGACATATGATGCCACCTTGGAGGTTTTAAGCTTGATAGTTATAAACCATTTAACTGCCTTGAGTACCTCTTTGCTCAGATTTTTTTTTTTTTTCTGAAACGAAAAAAAAACCTTCAATGTTAGTGATGCTGATAAGAGCAGACACCACTAACACCTGGGGAGCGGCTCCGTTCCATTGGTGGGGAGCTGCACCTGCTGGAAACCGGGTCCAGTGTCCCTTGACATCTTAACACTTAATTGGTTAATCCACCTGGTTATTACTATCTTTCAAGTCAATACGAGGTCTGAACATTTTGTATGTGGACTTAACAGATAGGGTATGAAGTGCTCTCATATATTGTCGACCATTACCTGCTTGTGACGTCCAAACCCAATTGATGGGATCAAGGGCTAGGCAAGAGATAGGAGTGTTGGGCATGAAGGCTATCCAAGAGGATTTTTGTTTGAGTACTTTAGTCCCGAAGATTAGCAAACTATCCACCCATTGAACTTCCTCTGTTGGAATAATTGTATTATCTTGAGTCAGCCCTTCCACAACTAATCAATGCAATGAAGCACGCATCCTTTTAAGTCTTTAATCCAACAGTTGTTAAGAAGAGGTTGTTGGCACACTTCCGTCCATCTTGTTGGTGCCACCTTGTTTGGCAAGGGTAGCTTCCTCCACGTCCTCAGCAGAGTAGTCCAGAAGGAGTCCTTGCTCAGGTCAATCCTTGCTGAACGGCGGTCTGATCCTATTGGGTTTTCTATCTCTTCTGAGCACTTTCGAGGGATAGACATGCTCTGTCATCTAACCCAAACAAAGGATCAATGTCATTTGGCGTTTCTGTTGCTAGACATCTGATCTGTTCTCATGCCAAGGCATTCCAGGGTGGTTGAGGGTAAAAAAATATATATATATCCATTGGATATATAGATTCATTCCTTGTGCAGCCAGATCGATTACTCCTAACTCACCTTTCACTTTTGGTTGAATCACTGATTGTCATACTGATTACATTCTTATTCTCATGATTACTCCTCCATAAGAACGCCGCTAATTGTCTTTGACGGACTTTGATGGCAGGTTTGTCCAACGCCCATATTGTTGATTTATACCAAATAGAAGTCAGCACTACATTCTTCCATAAGTCAAGTTTCGTAAGGGTTTGTTTGACAATCCATTCGTTATGTGCAATTTGTTTCCCTTTCAGCTGTTAAGGACTCTACCATAACCCTTACAGGTGTGTTTAATGGAAGTCATTCGACTTTCGGATGTTCAGGGGGGCGAACCCCTTGATGGTGGATCCACCAGCCCAAAGTTTTGTTACCCCACTTAACCTTTATATCTGAAAGGTGACATAAGTTTTTCATAATTGCTTGAATTACTGTCAAATTCTCATGTGAAGCTTCAATCATGAGTGAGAGGTCATCTGCAAAAAGTGAATAAACAGAGATTGTTTCTTCTGATATTGGAAGTTTTTTGGATGCGCTTAATATCTTTGTGTTGCCTTTGGTTAGGGGTCAATACCTCCATAATAATTACAAATAACAATGGAGCAATAGGATCACCTTGTCTTACCAACCGGTGTAGAGAGATAGGAGGGGCAACATTACCATTAACCATCACTCTAGTTGTGGCATTCTGATGAAGTATCGTAATCCACCCACAAAAGCATGGACCAAAATTAAAATTTTGCAGACATTTATCTGAAAAACATCAATCTACATGGTTGTATGTTTTTTCAAAGTCAATAAAGATAGTGGTTGCATTGTGCTTAGATTAACATGTTAACTTAAGCAATTAATTTACTAGCAAGATGTTGTCCTAGATATTTCTACC
This sequence comes from Chara braunii, assembly GCA_003427395.1. Taxonomy (NCBI): domain Eukaryota; kingdom Viridiplantae; phylum Streptophyta; class Charophyceae; order Charales; family Characeae; genus Chara; species Chara braunii. Next base: position 2,288,696 of record BFEA01000092.1, read on the forward strand.
AGATATAAACCCAAATTGGGTTGGACGGATGATGTTAGCTATAACTTTAGTTGGTCGATTGACTATAGTTTTTGCCAATAATTTATAAACAATCGTGAGCAGGGTTTTTGACTGATAGTTACGTATATTAGTTTTTCAATCTTTCGTATATAGCAGAGTTAATACTCCTTGGTGAACAAATCCTCCCATATCTCATGAATTTCATACTTCATGAAATAATTTCATTAAGTTTTCTGATAGAAAATCGCACCCTGCCTCCCATAACTCGTTTGGGAGATCATTAATTCATGGGTTTTTTTCTTCCTCCATTAGCATCATGGATGACCAAATTTTTTCCTTGGTTATCGGTTCTTCCAACATTCCTTGTCGTTTTGTTGTTAAACTCGCAATTAATAGGGTTAAGAATTCATTTATTGCTTTATCTCGTTGATCTTGGAAGGTGTCACCAATTTATGAGAAAAATAATTTATTTTTTTTAATCTTTGGTTATTTTAGTGTATTATGTTGTTGAGATGATAATGGATTCGTCCCTAGTCTCTGGGTCTATGAGCGCTTCAATCACAGTCCTTCCAGTATGTGCTCTAGCTAACGTGAAAAAATGTGTCTTCATTGCACCTTCCATTAGATGTCTTTTTAGTTTCCCTTTGATCTCAGCCTCTTATCAACGATATTTCATTATATTCAATACTTAAAGTTATAAATTTTAGATCTCATTTGCTATATTTTTCATGTTTTTCTTTTTTAGTTTCTTCATGTTGTAGTTCTTGAATCCTCTGTAGAATCCTTATTTCCTTCGAATGTTTCTCAACTGCTAGCGTCTTTGAATATTCATTTCATTTACGACTTAGAAATAAAAGACCGTTATTAAACCATTTGATATCATCTTGTATGCGTCATTTTTGTTCATTCTGAAATGACCATACATCCTCTATGTATGATATAAAGTTTTTAATTTCGAGGTGAGCAGTATTAAGCTTATAATAACCCCTTCCTTGGCACGGTTTCTTCCGAAAGAAAAAAATAGCTACGCACACTGCATGAACTAGACCAGGGAAATTTTCAGCTACTTGTAATGCCTCATGCAGTTCGTCTGACACTAAAATGTGTTCAATTTGTGATTTAGTGCTTTGTTTAGCTTGGCATTTTCTGAAGCATAAGAATGACTTATAAGCAGGATTAATCCGTCTATAGGAGTCAAAGAGGTTGAGTGTTTGACAAAGATTAACAATAATTAACTCATTTTTCTCGACATAAACCGGACAAGAGGAGGGGAGACACCAACAATTTAAAAATCTATCTTAGGCCGTATTGAAATTTTCTATCATAATGACCGGAAAGCCAATGGGGAGATTGGGCAGGGAAAATTCAAAAACAAATTGGTGTGATCCCACATCATTTGGAGCATATACACTGAGGATGTTGACTTCTTTCAATTCCATCATTGCCAAAATATAGATCCATCTTCCTTCCACTTGGTCCACATCCTCGTTAAGGACCTCCACTTTTGATTCTGAACGTATCCATATAGCAATCACTGCATTGTCAGGTCTAAGGGCATGAACCCTATAGGCTAGATATGGTCATATTCCCTTATGAATATAATTGTGAGTTTTTGTATCCATGAGAAGTGTTACATGGACACAGATCACATCAAGTCATTTTTTTCCCCCAATCCCTTTTAGTCGATCATAAATAGTTTGTATTTTGTTTAGTTTGGTTATAGTCAAACTTTTAACATTGAGTGATCTTATGTCGAGATTTGCATTACGCCTTAGTTTTTTTCATTCTTTATCCTTGTTGTATAATGGCTCAATCACACTAAACTTTGTCATTATTACCTCAGATATAAGTGCAAATGACACCAAGGAAGTAGCAGTTAACTAGTATTGGTTATTAGCCTATACTTCCTGTCAGGGTCCGTAATCTAGTTGCCCCCAACTTCCAACGTTCATGCCTCAATAGACATACCAAAATGGTACACACGTCAGCCCCTGACAAGAAGTGACTTGCTTTGATCTTCAAAAGTTGAATCTCTTTGAACGTATCGTACCCAAACCAGCGGAGATCCACCTGTCTGGAGGTGTGGTATTTTAGGTATACATTTTTCTCAACAACCCTGTTTGGCCCCGAGATTAATGAGAGAGATGTAGAGAATCCTTGTGAAAATTGTTATGTACTATATTTTATTACTTATAATTTTATTAAGGATTCCCTTACATACCCCTTGTCAAAGGACAAGAATGGACGCTTGATTATTTTCACCGTTACTTTTCCATACATTGCCCTCGGTGGCTCCGAGAGTCCAACCTTTCAAACTTCTTCCTTAAACCGGATGGGAAGAACAACGATACTTGTTTTACATGAAGGGCGTTCACCCTGCCTTTTTGTCCACCACAATCGTAGTTTTTGCCTTTTGCTAGCAAGGTTTCCTACAGGGATGAGTAGGGGGGAGTGAAATCTGTGATTTGAAAATCCTCCTCATTCTCAACATGTAGATCTTTCATAAGGTCCACTACTTATAGCGGTGTGCAAGTCGTGACAACCGGGGCATCCTGGTTTGAGTTGTGGTTGGTATACCCAGTAGAGACAGAGGAGTCAAAGGACTCAAGACTTGCTGAAGTTGAGTTTTCCGTTTTTGCCAACTTTTCAGACTTCTCTTATTTTCTTTGGTTATCTGGTTTTTCTGGATTTACTAGACGTTATGAAATCTATGGGTTTTATAGGTTCTTTGCACTGCTTGTTGTATCTGATTCTTGCATTGTTTTTTTTTTAAGCATTAGGTATTTTTTGTCCGTCGTAACCTTAGATATTATTTCCTCTAATTGAATGGTTTTATTTTTCATAATGGAATCCTCATTTCTTACATTCGGGGCTATTGGCTCAAACACGTGTGGTGCAACTGTGGTGATTGAGACATGTGGATAAAGAGGAGTTGATAAAATTAACCTCTCTGATACTGCCAGCTCATCCCTCAATTCATCCATCAATTGACCCATCTGACAGTTTTTGTTATGGACCACATCAGAAGCCACATCAAACATCACGTTTGATAATCCTTTTACATTGACTATCCCTTGAACCACCTGGTTACTGTGTTGAAAATCGTGGTAGGCCTGGTTCTCGTTATCTGTGTGAAGAAGGTCTACTACTGGATACCCAACGCATGTCAAATTGGTCGGTGAGATAATGCTCTAACAACTTTCCTGAGAGACAAGCGTACTATCACTGCAATTGTTGACTGCCCCAACTTCGAGTAGGCTATCATTTTTGAAGGTGAACAACATATTGGCATCACTAGCGATCTTTGAAAGGTGGGGCTGCCTGTCCCAGACTTGCATTACTGATTTGGTTGCGAACACATAATTCATTAATCATACATAAACTATTTTGTTATTCCTTACTCTCCCTGCCTAATGCTACCTCCTTGGTATGTGTTTGTCTCGTGTAACCCATGGAACCCCCTACGGAGATACCAGGCTACAAGCCTAATTAACACTAACTATGTGTTCAGACTGGGAGAGATTGTTTCCTTGTTTAGATCTTAGAACTATCTTCCTCTTCCTCCCAACTTCGTAAATGGTGCATGTGTTCTTCTCTTTCATTGTTATTACAGTTTATACTCTTAATACTTTAGGGAGCAAGGATATGGTGTTTCAATTTCTAGCCACACAAAGGGGTCTTATAGGCATGTCCCAGGTATGTGGAGATCATACTGATCATTTTTTTTGTCACCTGCCTTGTTATGGTCTTTCTTTCTTTTATTGCTACCGTTTAGTTTCTCGTTCCTTCTAGCCATCTCTTTAAGTCATCTCAGACTCCTTGTCCTCTCTTCGCTACCAGGACAGGAAGAGTGAAGAACCTGCGAACTTTGCATTGCTGTTATGCCTCTGTTGAAAGAGTTGTTTGAATGGACTGTAAAGGATGAAATCTATTAGACACTATAAATAACAATTTATTAAAGATGTTCATCCAGTCAGCGTCGACAGAGGATCATACTGAATTACCATTTTGAGACTATCGTTGTTTGCGAACATAGGCATGAGGTGACAGTGAATCTGTTGCCACTCTTCCTCTCTTAGATTATGAAATTTCAATTTGATGTTGCTCAAAACCCACTCCGCCAGATTTATCAGTTCCTAGTGCAGATCCAAGATTCCATAACCCGTTTTATCCCCCAACTAGAGGAATAACAGGTGACTCAGAGACCGGTGTTTCTTCCACCTCCATCAGTAGCGAGCCAATAACATCCTTAAAATGGTCCACGTCCATTGAGACCATTGACTCCATTGAGTCTTGTGTCTTCTCTAAGGCGGACTCTTTTTCAACCTCTACACTTTGTGTAAGTTCTGCGATTTTCACGATTTCTTTAGTTGCTGAAGTCGTCTGACCACTCTCCTTCTTTTGTTGATGTCCTACCAATAGTAGATTATGCATAGGGTTCTGTTCGGACTGATCAACCTGGTCGGACTGCTGAGTTGGGGGATTCTGCTTTGCTACTACTTTTCTTCTAACTTCCTTTCACTCAATCCCCAGATGACTTCTTTCCTTGGGTATGTATTTAGCTGGAGATGGGCCAATCAAGTTTTTTCCTCCCCCACTCTAAGTTGTGTTGTCTCTATCAAGACCATTTTGTTGACAAGACCGATGTTGTTGTTATTCTTGTTGTTCTCGTTGTTCTTGTAGAATGTCACTCTTGTCTCCCAAGTTGTTTCCGCCATCACCTGAAGTTGGGTGCACCTCCGATTTCCATCAATTTGTCCAGTACCTCCAAGAGATTATGTTTTGGTCCCATTGCGGGACTAAATCCTTTGGGTTGGTTGGGAATAGTGGGACTAGTCGCCTCTCCCATATCTGATTGGTATTGATTGATGTTTTTGTTATTGCAGCTGGATTTGTTGTGGCTATGAGGGGGGAAGTCAGTCTACCGGTCGGCGGGGAGTTTTTTGAAAGTCCCCTCTTCCTTCTCAATACCATCCTATCGGTTGACCCATTTGGTTGAGGTCCTCGTTGTACACCCACCCTTCGTAACCATATATTACTGGGATCCACCTATGTAACCTTTGTGGATCCCTTTTGAGTAGTTGTTCAATAGGGAAGGTATGTTGTGGGTATAGAAGGCAAACAAACTTTGTGCTCAAATGATATTTGTTTTGTATTTGAAGCACCATTGTCTCAACTCATACGCTGTGTGTATCTGGTAAACTCCCCCTCTCATTTTGAAAGGGATTATGTCATCCAGAGAAAACGATTGATATTTAGGGAGATTAAGTGCAAGCATGTGATAATCATAACGCTTGACCACATACGTGGGAAGAAGGTCGATAAAATCAACGATTTTGAATTGTTGACCAAAATCATGGATGAATGCAGCTTGCGCCTCAATTGGAATATGACGCAATTCGGCCCAATAAAAAATTTTCATAACTTGTTCTCTTCTTTCTTCGAGACCCACATTTTTTTGACAGCTATGGATATATTTTGACTTCAAATTTATCCCAATAGAGTTTTTTTCACCCATCCATTTGGTTTTTGTCTTGGTCAAACAGGCATAGCACAGTGAAGACTATGGACGAAACTGAATGGATAAAAAAAAAACTCACCACTGCTTCAGGGTTGGTCTTCATTGACTTAACATTTTGCATATCCATTTTATTTTGTCATTCATCGGTTTATATGTGCAATCATCATTAAAAAATCAGTTACTTGCATGCTTCGTGTAAAACCGCATCCCTATGTGTCATTTTGTCTGTGGGATATGGCTTCATTATAGTTTTTTCTCCCCCCTTGTTCTATTACCATCTGTTATGGTAGGAGGAAAAAAAGTAAGAGAAAGTATGCTCAAGCAGATGATAGATTTTTGAGTGGGGCCTTTAATTCATCAGTCGGAGAACCTGGGGTACCAATTGATGGTCTTGGGATGATGAGAGATTTGTCTGGACTGGTTCTTTCACTCTCTAAGGCCATAATGACTGAAGGGACTTAGTTGTCGCAGTTGTTTCCTTCTTAGCTGATTGTGCATTTGGTCTACTTGTTTGGGAGGCAGACTATGTGTACTTCCTTGTTCAGTAATTTTTTTTTTTTTTGTTAATACTTCATTCTCTCCTTCCTCTATCCTTTCTATTTCATCCCCATTACTACCATTGTTCTCATTTTCAACTCCATCTCCTGAACCCCAGATTGTTGTGCTTGCTTGAATTTTTCTAATTGCTTTGCTTGTTCTGTCTGTTGTAACTTGTATGTATTTGTGAGTTATTCTTTGGAAACCAATACCTTTCCTTGTTCAAGACATTACAAACGTGAGAAAGCACGTTGGGCATCTTCCTTTCTTTGAGACTGTTATACATTTGTTCCAATCCTTGATCAGATTTTTTCCTCGCCCTTGGACTGGATCTGCAACTAGTTCGATGATTGGTCTCATGCATGTTCCCTTTTCTCTGTTATTGTCAACGCATTTGTCACTCTTCCCAGCGGGTAACGTTGAGGACTGGCCCAACGTACCACGATGGGCCTAACTGCCTGAAAAGTGTGTGCTTCATGACCCCTCGGTAAAAAAACAGGGATTTAGGCCCCTTGGTACGTCGATAAGCCACATTCATTGATGGTAGATGAATTAGTAAGACACTAGGATAGTCCCCCCTTGGAGAGAGACTCGAGGGCAGAGCAGAACGGAAGCAGACACGTGGACGGGTGCCAAAATAATAAGTAGTGATTTGACAGGGAGCCGACTATAGACTATACTAGCGAGAAAAACTTCAACAGTAGGACACCCGTAATGTTAGGAGTAAGTGGGACGATTGTGACTATCTACCTACAGGACAAGAATGTTATCCTCCAGGAGTTCGCCAACAGAGAAGGACAAGAAAGCAGATAGCGTAACCAAAAGTAATTAGCAGTATTTTGACCAGGGCAGCGACTTCATCCTATAGTGGAGGGAAGAACTTAGATAGGACGGATATGATAATCCCCTTACCGAACATGAACATTATCCCTCAGGGGATCACCTCCCAGGATATCAAGGACCACCTGATGAATAAAATGAGGCAATATATAACGTTCTTGTTGGTTTCACTTATGAATTATTAATCCTCCTCGTCTGTACTTATTTGCACCTAGCTTCAGTCGTCAAATATATATATCTTCAATTTTATTTGTCTTATTAGTATTTTTCTTCCTTTTTTACTCATTTCCCTGTTTTTTTTTTTTTTTCTTCTCTTTTAATCTATTTGTCTTATGTATTATTTGTATCTATTAATAATAATATCAATCAGGGTTACCTGACCGAACGTTCGGGGGGCTCCGGGCTGGCCCCCGAACGTTCTGGCGTTCGGGGTCCCGTTCGGGGGCCGAACACCTTCAGGTTCAGCCCCCGCCAAAAAATGTTTCGGGGCCTAAAAATAAGTTTTTTTTCTGATTTTTGTTTTGTCAGTTCTCTATGATGTAACCTACACGCCTATAAATTTTGAAGTCATTCTGCTAAGCCAAACAAACATTAAAAATCGTCAAAGATGGGGGTGTCAAAACGTGCTCGCCCACTCACTATTTTGTTTTTTTTCACTTTTAACTTTTTGTTTTCACTTTATTTCGGGGCCTAAAAGGTTTTATTATTTTTTGAAAATTTTTTAATGAGTTATTTATTATGTAAACTACATATCTGTAAATTTTCAGGGTATTTGTCATGCCAAAAGATAATTAAAAATCGGCAAAGATGGCAGTGTCGAAAAGGTGTTGGCACACTCACTCATTTTAATTCTCTTTCTATTTTTTTTATTTTTATCATAGTGTTTATTTTCTGTATTTGATTTTTAATTCAAATTTGGCAACGAATTTGGATGTAGTGCCCAAACAAATGTTGTTTAGTTTATTGTTCTCCATAACATATTTGTTTTCGGAATTTTTTGAAAAACGTTTTTTTTTTTTTTTTTTTTTTTTTTTCGAGTTCGGCCCGAACGGCCGAACGCCTTCCGAAGGGGTCCCGTACGTTCGGGCGTTCGGGTTCGGGTGTTCGGCCCGTCCCGAACGCCAGTAACCCTGATATCAATAATAATACCAATAATAATACTTATAAACCCAATAATCCTTAATGTTGCCTTGGAAGATTCCCCTCAAAGGTTGAGAGTTGGGATAACATTGGTGATGAGATAGAGAAGGGGGCGAGAGGATGCGATGTACTGACCTCGTATGTCTTTTTATCGTGATTTTGTGATGAGAAGAACCTACCAACCCCATTCTTTATGTGTTGTATTCCTTAACAATCATGCCCACCATTTCTCCTTCCATCCCCCATTTCATGTTGTTTTCCTGAATATACAGCTGAGATGAGGAAAAGTTATCAGTCCCAACGTTCACACCCTGACTTCCTTAGCACCCCTACTCTTCATTTTTCCTTCCTTTTTCCACCCCTTTTAGCGATGTCGGATCTTTACTTCACTTCGTTTGTAATCACTTGAGTTGAGCGACAATCTGATATTATCCCTGGATATACTTATGTGAAGAGGAGACCATACCAATCCCAACCTTAACATACCGTTTTTATTAGCAATCCTCCTCACTATCCCCCCTTCCATCTCCCTCTTCCCGATGTTACTCCTAAGCATATATCCGAGATGAGGAGAAGCTACCAATCTTCGTGTTCACATCCCTTCTTCCTTAGCAACCCTTCCTATCATCTCTCCTCCCTTCTCCCTCTCCCTTTAGTGATGTCGGACTTTCACTTTCTCCGTTCGTTTACTTCCTTTATAATCACTCGAGATGGGATGCCACCTGGTAAGGGATAATGATTAACCTCCTTGTCTCATTTCCTTCTAATCGTTAATCCTACATCCTTTGCAGTCGCTCTCTCGCTTCTGCATCATCCGATTACCTTATTCCTCCACTTTTATGGATTTCATCAACATCTCACTGTTACGGTTGAGTGTTGCACTAAACTCTCAATCGAGGCGACCTACTTCTGATGATTACTAGTATGTACCCTTACTTAACGTTGCACCCACTGCCGATGTGTGTTGTCAGCGATTTGTATTCCCTATAGGGCAAATCGATATCTCCTCTGTATAATAAGTTGTTATCTCTGTTTGATAAATCCCTTACTAATACGAACTGTTTTAGTAACTCTTTTTGAAAAACAGCTCATGAACTTCAAAGAGCTAGCCATCATTTCCCTCCTCTTTCCTTGTATCGAAAACATCAATTCCGGTATGTTGTTGACTGTTGAAGCGCCTGCGAAGTTCAACAATTTTTCTTGCGCTAAGAATTTAATTAGTTTTTGCTATGCCGATTTGTCTGTTTGAAAAAGTATCTTCCTCATACGAACTGTCTTACTGACTCATTCAGAAAAATGGTTTATGATGTTACGAAGGACAACCAGTAACGCCCTCCTCTACCTTGCACATAAATTTTTATTCTCAGTTTGTTGTTGACTTGTGACTGAACTTGTGGATTTTAGCAACATTCTCTTGCCCTAAGGACTAGTTAGCAACTGCTAATCACAATTTGTACTCTTCAAAACATCAAATTCACAGATATTTTATATTGGTTTTACAATCTTCATAATATTGCGTCATTACCTCACACTTCGGCGTTGACTCAAAGCTCTTTTCATGGAAATCCATTGATGACGATGAAAGCAGCAGTGAACATCGCCACCATTTGAGCCTCATGCCATCCATACTAATTATCGGATGTTGGCTATGAAGATACTATGTGAAATCCACAGTTATAGTAGCGAGAACCAACCTAGTTTCTTGTCGTGCATCAGGAGATCATTCCACATCGGCATGTGATGTGGATTCTCCCATCGCCTCTAGTTTACACTCGCACGTGCGTTAAACGCCTCCACCTTGCTAGTAGAGCTCTATTTTGGATTTTTGTTGCAAGTTGATTTAACCGTAAGGTTGTGGAGAAATTGAATACACCTATTCACCCTTCCTACTGGACTTGCCCAGATCCAGGAATCAATGTAGAGGCAGTTAGGCCTGAAGGCCAACCATTCGTCCTTATGCCATAAAACCATTATCTTGAAAACTTAACTAGATGGGAACAATATAACCTCTTCTGATTGGGATTTTCGCAATTTATGGTCTGCAGTTGGCGGGTACAGAGAATAATAACTTCCTCTATTAAATGCATGTGTACCACATTACCTACCAAATTAGGCTGATTCTTTATGGCTACCCAGTCACTAACCTCCAACTTGGGTCTCTTTCTAAGAATTTTAATCCAATCTGAAGGTACCATCTCAATCAAATTTTCAAATGCAAATATTGACCAATGACTGTAACTCAAACGGGATCGTAGCTCCTCAAAAGAACACCAATCTCTTGACTCCTGGCACTATACAATAGGACATTCTTAACCCAAACCCGCCAAGGAGACTCCATACTATGTAGTGTCCTCCGTTGTGAATTTGTGATCCATCTATTATTAAAGATAGGTTGTTGACACAAGCATAAGACACAGACACAGAGACGAAATTGGCAACAGGACAATCTTATGATTAAAAACAATATGAAGTCATTCAGTGCCCCAGAAAGTGAACCAGACAGCATTCCCCCCAACTCGTACTGATCTTGCCAACATCACAACCGAAAGGTAGTCCCTCTATCCAATCCCAACAGTTGGTGGTAAGTGAACCGACCAGTTGTCCAATCTCAATCGATACCCGTTTGTGCCCACCCCCTTATAACAGGTAATCAATCACGCTGAGCACAAGATAAGAACAACAACAGAGGTTTACTGCAATCCACTGCAACAATCATCACAAAGTTTTGGAAGAGTCGCTCATGGAAAAATAGATGACAACGAAAATTACACTCGCCCCGTAGTGGTGGTCGTCATTTGTATCGGGATCCTGTCGAGATGCCTGATACCATCCCGTTGAGACGTGAAAGAGAGATGGTGGAGAACAGGGGTGGAGTTAGGGAGTTGATCAAGCATGACAACGGCAGCACACAACACACGCCATAGACTCACATTGTACACAATCTACTGTGAGACTCATAATGTAAACTAAAAAATAAATGAGAATAAAAATTGTTGTTCGAGTATATCCCCAGTGAACTTACTACAGTGAGTGGACTTGTCCCACAACACAACTCAGAAGACTTCATTTTTTACGAACCAGATGCAGACCAGATTTGCTTTTCAAAAAAATATCATAGTAACCAGATCCAAACTGGATTTGGCCTTCAAGCAATTTTCAAACTGCATCTAACCCATAACTGTGTTTTTGAAATTTTCCTATTTGCGCTCGACCCAGTTGGGAATGCGAAAAAATGCTCCACCGCATCCAACCCAGCTAGGACCCACACAACAACCACATGTGGCCCGTCGAGGCCCACCCATGCCCACCTATAACCCACCCACGTCCAACCATGCCCCAATTCCGCCCAACGTTGTTCCAAGGTTGCTTTCATTGTTCCGTACCACAGTGTCATCCCTTACCCCTCCCGAGTCCATACCTCGTTCCCTGCCCCGACTCTCGACAAGTTGGAGTGGAATCGAAAATCTGAAATTGAAACCAAGTTTGCCCAGCCTTACAAAGGTTGTGCCGCCCCTTGAGCTCCCGTCTGCCCGATTCCAGCCTCGAAAAACTTGTCTAATGTTAAGAACTTTTGAATGTAGATAACCTTATTTGCAATCCGATACAGTGTGTCCAGGCCCCTCAAAGCACCTTGGGCAACGAAAAAGTGGTCTGGACTTTTTTCGTTCGCAACCCACCTTGGGCAATGCTTTCAGCTTGGATTTTTCTGCCTGTAACCCACCCATGCCCACCTGTAACCCACCGGGGCTAGGGACCAGGGGTATTGGAAATTTGGAAAATCGGGTACTTAGATGTATCGGAATACATATGTATGTGTGTGTGCGTGTGTGTGTGTGTGTATGTATATATATATTAGGGATCCTAGTTCGGGTCATCCGAGGAGGTTTCCACCCAACTGTGGCCCGTAACTAGGCTATCCCAGCAGTCGGGAAGCCCAACCAGAGTTACCTTTTTCAAAATTGCACATGCGCCAAACCCGTCGGTTGTAGTTGGGCCGGGTGATTTGCAGCCACCACCACATGATTGCAGACTCTGTCCCACATGCTACACACACAGTCATCAAAATAATATTGGGCAATAATTGAGGCTAAAGTACCGCTACATAATCCTCTAACCTAACTTAACTGGTCCCACAAGCCAAGCACACACTCATCAAAATAGTCGTGGGCAATAATAGGGGCTAGAGTACCGCTACACAATCCTCTGACTTGTAGTGGATCTCGAGAGCCGTAAAACATACTATCCCTACTTTGGAGAGCACGGGCGTAAGCAGAGGTGTCTTGTAGGTTAGCGAACCCCTTGTAGACGACTAAAACAACAAAGGTTTGAGACGACTATATTAAAATTATATAGAATGCAAACCCCTTGGAGAGCACGGGCGTAAGCAGAGGTGTCTTGTAGGTTAGCGCACCCCTACTGCTTGTCTCTTATACACATCTAGATGTGTATAAGAGACAGGGCGTAAGCAGAGGTGTCTTGTAGGTTAGCGAACCCCTTGTAGACGACTAAAACAACAAAGGTTTGAGACGACTATATTAAAATTATATAGAATGCAAACCCCTTGGAGAGCACGGGCGTAAGCAGAGGTGTCTTGTAGGTTAGCGCACCCCTACTGCTGGGCAGAATGAGACCTGACTCTGAGGCGATGCTTTCATTGACGCAAATTCGCGACAACAGCGAAGGACAAGGGGTGACGGTGAGCGACTATCCTCGGAGGCAAGTCCGAGTGGGCAGGTACTTACTTGGATGTGGGCAGTGGTGACATCAAGCGAAGAGGAAATGCCTCAAGCATCAAAGGCAACCAGGGTTTTGGGTGAAAAAATGCTACAATCATCATCATCGTCATCATTATTATTAGTAGTAGCAATATGACGGTTAAGAAAAGGCTTCAAGTGGTAAGGGAGACTAGGGTTACTAATGAAGAAACATAACAACTATCATTATCGCTATCATCAACACTATCATCATCACTTAGAACAACAACTCTGCATCGGGAATAACGTTTTACGGAGATGAGTTTTAACCGCACGACAATCGTCACTATGCTTGTGATTAGCGAGCAAGATGAGTAGTATCATCAAGGGTGAGTTTTATCTGTTGGGATAATCGATTAATCTGTTATCGATTTCCAAGCTATATGTTGTCATGGTTCACGTGTGCGATAATGTTATCAATGATTGTGAGGGCAGCGATGCTATGGAGCAACCTCATCGTCGTCCTCCCCCTCCTTCTTTCATTTCTTATTCAATTTGTGTTCTTCCTCTGTAACAGAGGTTTGCCCGTTGACCTTTATCTCCTTCTTCACTTCCCCCCTCCCCTTCCTTCCCTCTCCTTTTCCTCCTTCCCCGCCTTCCTCTCCCCCTTCACTCCGTTTTTCTTTGCTTCTTGGAGATCTACCCCCTTGATTTGTTGATGGGATGGAAAGGGAGCGGTAAGCAGAGAGGAAGTAGAGGAAGGATGAGTCTGAGAGGGGTGGGGAGAAGGAGGAGGAGATGATTGGGAGAAAATGAGAGAAGCGAGCGAAAAGGGGATTGAGATTGTTTATTTTGTTGAAGACGAGAGGGAATAGGGAGGAACATCTGATCATGAAACATTGCGTACATTAAGGGATTGGGCGAAGAGTGGGTGCAAAAGGAGAATAAGACAATTGTGACATCGTTTAACGACATCTTCTTTTTATGTTTAATTTTATATTAGGTATATCAAAATATGTTTTTTTTATTAGTAATCCTTTTTGAGTTTCTTTTTGTTCATTTTTCATCTTTATTACGCATATTTTGGTATCGTCTATTTGTACTATAAACTATGTGTTTTAAATTTTAAGTTTTGATCCTGTCATAGCTCGTTTTTTTAATTTAAAATTTCAATTAGTTCTTAATATTCATCTACTTATCATATTAGTAATTATTTTCAATAGTATCACATGGTTTTAGTTTTTATCACATTTATCCGTTTTTATAAACTACTATTAGAGGTTGCTTATGTTTTTCGCTCAAATTACTTTATTTGTTGGTCTATTGGATGTTGTCGAGGTTACTTCTTTGAATTACTTTCACCATCTACTAGGGGATATTGTGCATTCGAAAAACTAAAATTTTGCATCGAGTATGGTGGAAATGCTCCTTGAAGCTGGAATTATAGTTCATTTGTAGTCAAAGTATTAGGTATTGAGCACAATTTTAATTATTTAAAGAAAAAATAAACTATATAGAATATGGGGCAAACTCAATGCAAAACACATGTGATGGAGTCTGTGCTAGATAATGTTAACAAACAAAGAAACAAATGTCTAATATACAAATCCTAACCACAATGGGAATGAACAAAAGAAAAATCTCAGAATTATGAAGACCAATAGCTTACGTTATAAAAACAAAACATAAGATATATCATAAGAAAATATTATGTTTTCGTAATCCCACACAAACGGATGATTTCAAGGAGATGGGTAAATGTAACCTAAGAATTGAAACTATAAGGAGCAACCATATACAACAATGGCGAGGGTCATGTATTTAAAAAAAAAAACTAAAAAAATTATATTGTGCAAAAAAAAAAAAAAAGTTGCGAAACAACTTTTGCCTCAATCTCACATTGAAATTTCTTGTCAAATTAAAGATAAATTAATAAAAAAATATTTCTATTTATAGTTTTGTATTTACTTTTGGCTCGGTCGGGCAAGTGGTCTTGGACTATTTTCGTAATGCAGGAAAAGATAAAATTTGTATTGCGGGCCTAGTTCCGAAGGAAATATACATGTGTTTTTTTTTCTTTTTTCTTCAAACCACCACTACCTTCAAACCTTTTTTTTTAAGGTGGAAGAAAATTGTGCGCCAAACTTTGTCGAAGTACGAAAGTGACCTTTTTTTTTTTTTTTACTTTTGGTTGGCGTGACCAATCATTTGGTTTGATACCATCCGACCTTAGAAGATTCCGGTATATGTTATATTTACTTTTAACTTCTTACGTTGAAAGGTAATGGTGGTTTAAAAATTGTGAAAAAAAAAATTGACACTGTTTCATCACCTCTATAAATGTACGTGAAATCAACCGTCGAGAAGAATACATTATCATGCAGGGTCACTAGCCCGTACGTACGGAGGTCCCCGGGCAGACCTCCGTACGTACGGGCGTTCGGGGTCCGAACCCGACGGCGTTTGGCCCCTGCCAAAAATTATTTCGGGGCCCAAAAATAATTATTTTTTTCTGAATTTGTTTTGTGAATTCTCTATGACGTGAGGTACATGCCCGTAAATTTTCAAGCCATTTGGCTAAGCCAAATAAGAATTAAAAATCGCCAAAGATGGCGGTGTTAAAACATGCTCGCTTATGTATTTTTTCATTTTTTACTTTTTGTTTTCACTTTAGTTTGGGGTCTAAACAATTTTATTATTTTTTGAAATTTTTTTAGTGGGTTTTATATTATGTGAAGTACACATCTGTAAAATTTCAAGGCATTTAGCTATGCCAAAAAAAAAAAGAAAAATCGCCAAAGATGGCGGTGTCGAAAACATGCTCTCGCACTCACTAAATTTAATTCTCTTTTTATTTTTATTTATTTTTATTATTAGTATTTATTTTTCATATTTTATTTTTATTTTAAATTTGGTAAGGAATTCGGATGTAATGCTCAGGCAAATCTTGTTTAATTTATTTTTCTACATAACCTATATTTTTTTCAGATTTTTTTCATGATTTTTTTTTTTTTATTTTTTTTTTTTATTTTTTTTTTTTGGGTTCGCGTCCATCCCGAAAGGCCGAACGCATCCCCAAGGGACCCCATACGTTCGGGCGTTTGGGTTCGGGCGTTCGGCCCGTCCCGAGCGCCGGTTACCCTGTTATCATGTATATTCTAGTTACACAGAGACAAAATTCATTACAACTTGCTCAGTAACTTTGAATGAAACTAATAATAAAACAAATCAAAATAGACGCATGTTTTGACTACAGCCAGGGTCACCAGCCCGGACGTACGGAGGTCCCCAGGCAGACCTTCGTACGTACGGGCGTTCGGGGTCCCGTACTGGGTTCGAACCCGACGGCGTTCGGCCCCCTCCAAAAATCATTTTGGGGTCTAAAAATAATTATTTTTTTTTGAATGTTTTTTTGTGATTTCTCTATGACGTGAGGTACATGTCTGTAAAGTTTTAAGTCATTTGGTTAAGCCAAATAAGAATTAAAAATCGTCAAAGATGGCGGTGTCAAAATGTGCTCGCCCACGTATTGTTTCACTTTTCACTTTTTGTTTTCACTTTAGCTCGGAGTTTAAACAATTTTATTATTTTTTGAAACTTTTTAAGTGGGTTTTGTATTATGTGAAGAACACATGTGTAAATTTTCAGGGAATTTAACTATGCAAAAAAAAAAAAAAAAAATCGCCAAAGATGGCGGTGTCGAAAACATGCTCGTGCACTCACTAAATTTAATTCTCTTTTTATTTTTATTATTAATATTTTTTTTTTTATTTTATTTTTATTTCAAATTTGGTAAGGAATTCGGATGTAATGTTTCGGCAAATCTTGTTTAATTTATTTTTCTCCATAATATTTTTTTTTTCATATTTTTTTATGAGTTTTTTTTTTTTTTTTTTTTTTTGTCCCCGTTCGGCTCGAACGGCCGAACGCATTCCCAAAAGGTCCCATATGTTCGGGCGTTCGGCCCGTCCCGAACGCTGGTTACCCTCACTACAGCTATAAATTACCACAAATTCATATATCTTATTGTTCGACAGAATGCAAACATTGTGATACCACATACAAGTTTGATGGTTGAGCTTTGGTTTGTGCAGACCGACTTAAAAAAAAAAAAAAAAAAAAACAATTAAACCGTAACTCACGTACAACTTTTTTTTTTCCTACCTACGACCAACATGTTTTTGTTCATACCAATTTTTTCTATAAAAATAAAAATGTTGTTGTAATTCAAATACAACTTTTCCCTACTGAATCTTTGGTTTATGTTCACATGATTACTCCAACGGAATGTTTTAACTTAGCTCAATTATAGTAGAGATCACGTAACAAACTGTGAGGCGTTACAACCCATATGTTTTGGAAAACTTTCATAAACATTTTTGCACGAAAGTTGTCATTTTATGACAATATAGGATTCAGTAGTAAAGTTTGGTCATTCCTGCAGCAAACAGCTAAACAAAAACTACGGCGATGAGTACATGTTTACCAGCATTTGGTTCAGGGAAAGGGAAGAATGGTCTGAACGCACCCGTTCACTTATCATCTACTTCAACTATTTCTCTATCGACCCCTTCGGAATTAAAGCTTTCATTTATTTGTTGTGGATCCATGTTTTCTTGTTTGAGAAAAATGTATAAGGAATACTTTGGAATACAATCGTTTATTAAATATTGCATTTATAGTTGAGATCTGCAAAGGTAGAATCGAGTTTGAATTCGTAATTTTCACGGTATGGTCAGAGTCGTCGATATTTTATGGTTAGGTGAGAAAACATATAATTATAGGAGGGGGTTTGTTTTTTTTTTGGTTTTCTTTTTGTCTGTTTGTCTCCGCCATGGTAAAGTTTTTTTTTATCCTCGTCGCACTCAAGCAACAAGCTATTTTGAGTGGGTAGATCAACTAAAAGTTGCTTATTTGAGCGCAAAAATATGTGTCCAATAAAAATGTATTTTTTTCCAATACCATTCCTGAGTGTTGGTGAATATGACAAAAAAAACTACCTTCATGCATGGTTAAAATTCATAAGTGACCGAATAAAACATGTTTGTTTTTCTCGTTTCATAAAAATGTGTATTCAACGATTGACCTGACTCAGTCAGTACACCTATAAAATTATGAGATGCAGAGCTCAAGTTCAGACGAGCGATGTATAAAATAAGTTTAAGTCCTAAGGTTACGATATAGTATCACGTCTCTATCTAGGAGGTGCAAAATTTTAAAGCGGGCAATTGCTAAAAAAAAAGGGTATAAAGAGGGTGAAAGTTGTGGCGGGACTAGTCTTATATATTTTTTGCGGAGAACAAACAATTATTGTCATGAAAACTGGTGGCTTTAAAAAGCATAGAACCGATCCTACCTTTTGATTATAGACCCAAAAAAGGGTTGATTTTTTTTTTTTTTTTCCATTATAACCTTGGAGACCCGATGGTGGTTAGTATGTTTGACAATAAACACTCGACTACTTGTCGCAAAATGTTAAGTGTTTCTACTTTGACAAATTTTCATAACCATAATAATTCAATTATAATTGTTGAAAATAATTAGAGAAAATCAGAAACATAGATCAAGTAATCAATCTATAAATAAATAAAAATAACAAATGAAACTAAAATTTCTTTATGACAAAACAACGATGACGGTAAAAAAATATATAGTTTTTCTCTTACTGCTCTTGGTAGGTTTCAATTGTTTTAGTTAAATGTGTTGTGCTCAAAATTTTGCGTTCCTAAGGCTACGATATATTGGATTCGCACGTTTACATTCGTAGCCCCAAGGTTAGAGTATGGGTTTCCACATTTGTGTTAAACCACTAGTACACTCAGGTATGGAGGCATTACACTTCACGCCAGGGTTTTCCGAGCTAGGTTTTTTTTTTTTTTTTTTTTTTTTCACTCGTACTGCCAGCCTTTTTTGTTCGGAAGGCTCAAGGCCTGTTTTTTCAGTGTAGGTGAAAAGCAATAGTGTTGTGTACTAGCGATTTGAGGTTTGTGATTTTTCACGACCGTGTACTTGGTGTGGAAGCTTTATGATCACTGGTGGAAGTTGTATGATCGAATGCTTTCGTATTTTTCGTGAATGCGGATTCAAATTGCCTTGCATTTTTGCAGACACGGACTACGGTATAGCAGAGGTGAAAGTTTTATGATGATTGGCCCTTCACATTTTTGTGGATACAGACCGAGCACATAGTTGCGATGTCTTAGCAACAAAAAACGAGGGTTGCGGTCGTTGTAGGACTTAACCCAACATCTCACGACACGAGTTGACGACATCCATGCAACACATGTATGAAGTCAAAGTACATCTCTTACGATGAGTTTCTTTCATGTGTTAAGGGCTGGTAAGGTTTTGCTCGTTGTATCGAATTAAACCACATGCTCCACCGCTTGTGCAGGTCACCGTCAATTCCTTTGAGTTTCAGCCTTGCAACCGTACTCCCCAGGCGGAATGTTTAACGCGTTAGCTAGGTCCCTCATCGAATCGCCCCCCAAAACCACCGGGCGTAGACCAAGGACCAACACTCATTGTTTACGGCATGGACTACCAGGGTCATTTTGAATTTAAATAAAAAATGGACTATATCATTCTCCGAGTTTTTGTTTTGATTGCGATATGAAGTCATTCTATTCCAAAAATTTAGGATTCAATAATGTATAGGCGCGAAGTTGGATATATGTTGGGAACTCCACCGAGTATCCGACCAAATGACAGATGTGTCGGTGCGGACAATCAGCATGGAAGTCATATGTTGATACATGCGTTGCGCCCCTCAACGACTACATGTACACCCAAATCATATGAGTATTATGAAATGCCCTTAAATTATATATGTGCACGTCCTCACTATGGGCAACTTGTTGGTACAGGCATAGTTGCGGACTGTAGGGTCTGACTTACTACTTTCCCTATCCACCCCTCCACCATGCACGCATCTTCTTTGCCTGCCCCACAACGTATCTCTCTCTCTCTCACTCATTGTCTCTGTCTGTCTGTCTCTCTCTCCCTCTCTCTCTCTCTCTCTGTCTCCTTCTCTTTTTTTTCTTTTTTTTTCTCTCTCTCTCTCTCTCTCTCTCTCTCTCTCTCTCTCTCTCTCTCTCTCTCTCTCTCTCCGTTTCACACACAGACACACACACACACATCTCACTCATCGAAGCTCATTCCTCACCTGCACAATCCCACATGGCAAGCAGTGCAGCGTGGAGCAACCCCTTCCCAAACAAAATACGAGCAATATCAAAAGTAAAAAATAAAAAATGATGAACAAATGATGGAAGCACTCAAATCGTCTCCTTAGTGCTGTGCAATTAACGCTAATTGCTGCACTACTTGTCGCGCGAGGTTTAGCGCCAAATTTCTCGTCGAATCCTTCACCAGGCGTTTGTGGCTCAACCAAGGCATTACACGCTTTGTCTTATTTCTGTAACACTCATACTGTCGATATGCGAGTTTCATCCGTGAGTAACGAATGTTTGAGTGCCTTCTCATTTACACCTCATACCTTCATGACGCTATATATATCTTATTACCATGAACGCTTTCTTTAGCTGTTACAACTTCTTCTGTTATTAGTTTGATAGCCTCAACCGTGCCAGACTAATGATACTACCTCTTCAGACTCCATTCACGACGACAGAGACATTTCGACTTTGTAGAGTTTCAGGAGGGTCGGTATCGAAGAACCAATTTCTTTTAAGTCGCTTGAGACATTAAGGCTATCATACACGAGGAAGTGCCTTGTAAGCGGTGAGGTCTTTTGACAACATTGCGTTACATGATTCTAACAAGTATACTCTCATGGAGGGAAGATACTGGGTGATGCTAGAGGATCAAGTATCAAATTAGTTTTTAATGTCACACAAGGTTTTATGAACTAAGTATCAGTGTAGACTTTTGTTTTTCTCCTGGTTGATACACGATAGTGTTTGGCTTTGTGCACATTGCGTCTCACTGTAGTTAGGGTTAGGTTCATCTTCTTCCATGTTAACTCTATCTTTAGCCCCGCAGACCTGAATGAGGCAAAATCTGAAGTGTCGTGTTGTTCTGTTGTGTTTTAGATTCCGCTCATATTGTTTAACATT
Source organism: Chara braunii (assembly GCA_003427395.1). Taxonomy (NCBI): domain Eukaryota; kingdom Viridiplantae; phylum Streptophyta; class Charophyceae; order Charales; family Characeae; genus Chara; species Chara braunii. The sequence continues at coordinate 2,309,506 of BFEA01000092.1, forward strand.
TTTGTAAAATATGGTTTAAAGCTTTTTACCTCATGGTGAAATTGTGTTGCATACGATGAATCTGCCAGTAATTGAGGTTGGATCCATTGAACTTCCGCTGCTTCTGTGAGACGTTGTATAAGGATGGGTGTTGTTACACGCAGGATACCCTCTTGATTGGTAAGATGTTTGAAGTATCTAGATGCACTTTATAAATTTTAGTTGTCCTTTTTGTTAGACCTACTCTCTCAAGCCCTATGTCTTGCCCATGCGCAAATTTCGAGTAGTTTTGCCCCAACTTTTCAATACATTACCTAGGTCTGTAGGCCGAATGGTAAACTGGAATATAACCCATATTCATTTTCCATCCTCAGGCTGTAATTTGTGCTAGGTTTTATGGCTTTCTTTTCTCTTGTATGATTATAACCGTTGATTGACTTTGTTTGTATATATTTGCGTTTGGTAACGAGCAGTCAACGAGATTAGTTTGATGTGAGATGGGCTGAGTAGATCGCTTCACCATGTTACTGGGGGAGTCAATAAAGTTCACTCATCGTATCTTTGTCTGGAATATTGGATTCATTTAAATTTTAAACCACCAGTACTTGGCTCATACATCGGCCACAGACCTTGCACATTAACACACTGGGTGGGTCTTGCGGGTTCAGGGCTACCAGACCACATTGACTGTTAGCGCCAGCCAAAAGAAGAAAAAAAAGGCGCACTGGCGTTTTGGCCGAAAAAAAGGTGTGGAGGGCATTTCTAGGCTTGGAATTAATAGCTGGGTGTAGACCAGTACACCCAGGCCTGGAGGCGCCTTATTGTGCCACCATCCATTGTGTCCCGTAGCCCGAGCCTCCGAAAAATTTGTAGGTGACGAGTTGCATTTTCAGCAAGGCTGGGGCCGTGTACTGGCGGTTTAAACCACCAGCACTTGCCCATACATCGGGCCCGGGCCTTTCACACCGCGTCTTGTGGGCTGTGGGGCTACTATACCATAATGGCTGGCGGCGCCAACCAACTTGAAATGGGAAAAAAATGTTGCGCTGGCAGTTCAACAAAACTTGGCGTGCAGGGCATTTTCAGGCTCGACATCAATAGCTGGACAAAGCACTGGTGGTACCAGCAGCGTGGCCATGAGCAGTGGTGGGAATGCTTTCAGCTTGTAGTCAGCATGAGCGGGGTTAGTACTGGTCATGCAGGGAGCAAACTTGGGGCCTTGCTGCACTACTCGTGACTCGTGAAAAAAATAAAGAGTGCCGCATGAGTTGTCAGAGTCCCGAAATGGCCTAGAATTCGGTTGTGGCTGCACTTAGGGCCTCGCTGCACTACTCTCGAAATGTGCAAAACGAGAGTGAATCTTCCGCTAGAATATGGAAAGATACACGACCATGATTTTTGTCTTTTGTGCATTTCAAGAGTAGTGCAGCGAGGCCCTTACTCTAGATAGTCCCGCTCATGAAGCACTCTTGAGACGCTGACAGTTCTCCTAGAGTGCAGTGCAGCGTGGTTTACCCGCCCAGACCCGGGCTTGCTCTAGAAAACCCATGCCCTTTCAAGAAACCGTCCGACCACCCTTGCGAAAACCAAGGTTGCAGGCGGGCGAGCAAGAGTGCTCTAGATGACTTCGTCCGACGGCGCCCTGACAGCTCATGATATGCATTTTCATGAGCGACAAGGCAAGAGCAGTGCAGCGAAGACAACTCTTGACGTTTGCAAGAGTTACATCTGACAGCTCTTCATGCGATTCCCGACAGCCCAATTCACGAGTAAGTGCAACCATGCACAGCTCATGAAAAAGCACATTTCATGAGTAGTGCAGCGAGGCCCTTGGACTGTGCCTATTGTCATCCAAGGGCGCTATGTGGGAAACCGGTCTTGACCATCCAGGCGTCCTTGGAGCTGGGCTATGCTCTAAGTTGTGAAGTGAAACTAGTTTGGTATTCCTTTGTCTATGTGCTGTAGTTCTGTTCCTCTCGGCCCTATGCTATGCTCGAAGTTGTGAAGTGAAACTAGTTTGGTAAACTAGTTTGGTATTCCTTTGTCTATGTGCTGTAGTTCTGTTCCTCTCGGCCCCCTCGCTTCGTGCTTACTAATCTCGTTTTGGAAAACAATCTGTTGCCCACTCATGTAGAAAGCTTAGACTGTGAACATCCTGCGTCTTTTTCTGAAGTGTCCTGGCCATACAGGGGGCCGTGGTTTTCCCGTGTTTCGTCATGGTCCACGCCCTTGCCGCTGGATGGCATGGGCTGGACATCTGCGTGCGGCAAAATCCGATGGCGTTTTGGGAACGCATGCGCTGGCAATCGGGGAACTCCCGCCTGGCCATTGCTCCACTCCATGGCAATGGGAGGTCATGACGATGGCCCAGCGGAACAGGCGTACACGCCTGCTCCAGGGCGCCAGCCAATGGTCCCGACAGGCCACACATTGCAGACGCGAGACGCCAGAAGTGCTCCCACAGGCTTAACCAGCACACAACCCTGACCGGCTTGCCGCTCAGTTGATACACCGATGGGCTGTTGAAATACAGTGCGGGGTTCGAATACGGACTGAATCAGATGAGTAAACTAACTCCGAATTTACCTGAGACCGGTCGTTCCAAGGTCATAACCCGGGGAAAGGCCGCCCGCGCTACCGGATACTACATCAGTCAGTAAGAGCCTGGCCGCGAAACTACCGGTGGCAACGTCTGGACCGTGGGCCTTCTTGGCGTTCCTGCGTCGGGACCATTGGCTGGCGCCACACCAGGAGGCGTGTAGGCGTGGGCGAAGTTACATCGTTTCCCTGGAGGACACACAACTCCCTAAACCAGTGCATCATTACACACGCATAGGGGCCGTCGATTTCACAGAGTGGGGTCGATCTAACGGCGGAAAGAAATGAAAGCTTCCGATGCGGCCTCCCAGGCTCGTACGCAGGGTAGTCCTGGAACGACGTCGTTGACATCGTGCGTTCAGGCATCTCGTGCCATGTTCTTGCTCTCGTCTGTCTGTCGAAGGCGTGACGTTGAGGTGGATCTGGTGCATTCGGCGATCGGGAATACCGGAAACGCGACGCCGGGTACCAGGAGCTACCAGGAGCGTGCCGTGGGGTTTGGTGGGTGTCTGTACTAATTGGTCCCTTGACTGAAATTTGGCGTTGTTTCGCGAAGTGCTACCGGTAGCGGCGGTGTTCAGCTACCAGGCGGACGCTTGTGGTAAGGTAGTGGGGCACGTACGGAGGACCAGCGGAGCGGTACGGGGTCAACCCCTTGGGTAATTAGACAAGCAGGTGAAGGGGAAGCACTGGGGAAACGGAGCGAAAGGCGGGGGCTGTACGCGCGGCTTGTTAAGTGGCTGCAGTGAAGAAAGGTGTCCTTTTCTCCCCGTCCCTTGGGGCCAGGGGAAACACGAGACGCGCGAGAGAGGAGCGCGCGACGCGTGTGATCGGTAAGCTGGTGAGGAGGGTGGCTAGCTGGGTTTTCTTCCGCTCACAAGGTGGCGCGGTCGTTCGCGCGCGCTGCCTTTCGCGGGCGCAACTGGCAAACAGGCGGAGCGAGGTTGAAGGGGCGAGGAAGCACACGCAGCGGTATCTTTATCACTAGTGTAAGGAGCGGTCAGGGCTGTTTGGTTCATTCATCGAGCGAGCGAGCGGAGCGAGAGTTGGGGAGGAAAGAGGGAGCGACCGGCGGAGGGCTGACATCAACCACTGCTAGCTAATCAAGTCCTCTCCAAGCGCTGCTAATCATGGCGTCGAAGTTTACGGGTGCTGGGGCTTGGGCGACGGCGGCGGAGGAGGAGGAAGAGGAGGCGAAGAAGCAAGCAAAGCTGTTCCCTGTCCCCATGGCAGCGGTGAAGGGCCAAGATGCGGAGGCGGCGTTTCCATCCCTAGTTGATTCTGTGGCGGGCATCAAAGGTAAAAAGAAGAAGGATAGGAATACGGTTTCTCTGTCAGAGTTCACGATTGGGATGCGAACCGGGCTAGGCAATCGTAAATTTGAGCCCTCGTCTGGTCTGACGACAGAGGAGTATCTGACGCTGCCGAAAGGTCCGCGGGATCGCACTGGCGAGGAGGAAGACCCTAGTAGGGCAGGCCGAGGTTTCAATTTCTACAAGGGAGGAGGAGGTGGGCGTGGGTTTGGTGACGAGGAGAGAGGTCGGGGCGGGTTCGGCGGGGGCTATGGCGACGAGAGAGGAGGGATGGGCGATCGGCGGGAACGGGCGGAGGATCTTCCTTCTCGTGCGGACGAAAGTGACAACTGGGGGTCGTCGAAGAAGGTCGTCACGGCATCGTTGTCGATGCCGAGAGAGTCGGGGAGAGGAGGAATGTTTTTCAGTGGTGGAGGCGGCGGCGACAGGTATGGTGAGGATAGTAGGGTGAGTGACAGAGACCTTCCATCTAGAGCGGACGAGGTGGATAACTGGGCTGCAACCAAGAAGATAACCTCCTCACAGTCTTTCAACCTTGATAGAAGGAGCTATGGCAGCCGTTACGAGGATGATCGCAGGGGGGTTGGTCCTGAGCCTGACGGCCCCTCTCGCGCGGATGGGGATTGGGGAGTCCGGCGTCCGGCGCCGGCGATGGTGACACGCAGCTATGATTCTTTCGAGACGGCTGATCGGTGGCGGCCAGCGGCGACTGCTCCGACGAGGCCAGAAGGCGCTCCGCCGACAGAGAGGCCGAAGTTGAATCTCTTGAAGAGGACGGTCCCTCCCAGTTCCTCTTCCCCCGCGCTCCCCAAGGAAGGAGAAGCAGCAGCAGCAGCAGCAGCAGCACCAGCAGCAGCACCAGCACCTAGGCCCTCAAAACCGAACCCTTTTGGCAACGCTAAACCGCGGGAGGAAGTGCTCATGGAAAAGGGACAGGACTGGAGAAAGTTGGACGCTGAATTAGAGCACAAGGACTTGAGGAAATCGTGGGACAGGCCTGAGAGGCCGATCACGCCGGAGGGCTCGACAACTGGGAGCGGAGGAAGTGGTGCCCCTTCAGAGACAGCCGTCGCGGCCGCTGCCCCCGCTGCTGCACCCGCTGCACCCGCTCCGACTGTACCTGTGAAGCCTAAGGTCAAGCCGAATCCGTTTGGAGATGCCAAGCCCAGGGAGTATGTCCTGGAAGAGAAGGGGCAAGATTGGAGGAAGATTGAGTTCGAGTTGGAGCACAAGGGCGTGGACAGGATGGAAACAGAAGAAGAGAAGAAGTTGCGCGAAGAAATAGCGGCTCTGGAGATTGCCGTGAAGGAAGAGAAGGAAAGAGGAGGGGGAGGAGGAGGGGGAGGCGTTGGCCCCGGTGGCTTCGAGGAGAAAAAGGAGAACGGTTTCGCCCCTGGTTCGTCGGATACGCCCGCCGCGCGGCCTCCCTCGTCGGAAGGACTCGGTGCGAAAGAACTACTGGCTAAGAAACAGCGTGATCTTGAGACGTTGACACGCGCCTTGGATGACAAAGTTCGTTTCGCCCAGAGAGCGGGCGGAGACAGGTTCGGACGGGGTCCCAGAGCCGCAGAGGATCGGCCCAGGAGCAGGGGCGGCAGTGTCGAAGACAGAGAACGACCACGGTCGTCATACAGCGATCGGGAGCGGTATGATAGGTACGGCGACGGTCGCGACAAGCCTGGGGCTTTCGACGCAGAACGAGAAGCTTTGGGTAGAGGGCCGAGTGCCGCATCAGAAAGGTCTGCTCCTCCTGCTGCCGGTGGACCTGGGACAAACCCAAAGTGAGTAGTCAGTGGTGGGTGGGTGGTTGCAATGTCTTTCCTCGGGTGAGGGTTGGGAGGGGAGGGGATGGGCTGGGGGATTCAGAGGGGGGTTGTGGTCGGGGAGGGAAGGGAGAGGGCGAGGGAGCGAGGGAACCAATTCGAAGTCACAGTTCTATTTTATGGTCATGTAGGCATACCGCGTGGTTCTGGGTACACACACACACACACACACACAGAGAGAGAGAGAGAGAGAGAGAGAGAGAGAGAGAGAGAGAGAGAGAGAGAGAGAGAGAGAGAGAGAGAGNAGAGAGAGAGAGAGAGAGAGAGAGAGAGAGAGAGAGAGAGAGAGAGAGAGAGAGAGAGAGAGAGAGAGGCGGAGGGCGGGTAGTTGGAGCGCACGGCGAGGGAACGTGTCCCGGTTAATGAAGTTTCGGTGGGGACTGGGTTGAAAGACTGGGATGACGTCACAATACCCGGGATTGGTTTCTACGGGTTGTGTGCTATTTTCCGGTGTGGTTACGTGATACCATGCTATTGCCACTTTGCCAGTGGAGCTCCTTTCGTTTGCGTAGTCTGGGGGACGGGCTTGTGTGTGACTACCACGCTGTCCTGTGTTTGTGTGTGGCTAGGAGGCATTTTACTCGCCAATCACTGATTGAGTCCGTCTGCTCTCTTTCGCTCCGTCGTTTCTCTTCTTTATTGTGTGGTGGTTGTGCGACGTGACACTATGGCGTGGTCGTCACGCCGTTGACGACGGACGTGTGCAACGTAAGTTCGCACGGATGTGGGGTGTTGGGGATTGATGCTGTTTGTGCGTTCCTGAAGAGTGGGGAATGTATTGCGAGTAACTGGATGTACTAGCTCTCTATTGGCATCTCTGCTTGCGAAATTGTGCTTTTAGTACAGTAGGTGGTGGTGTAGACTGCTGCCTGACCTACTCTATGGCACCGAATTCAGTACTGTTGGTGCATTTTTTCATCAATGAGAGAATGGTGAATGAATGTGTCTCGGTGTGGACTGGGACGAGTTTCGACTGGGAATGAGTCTGCGGGAAAAGATCGTAATGGCGCTACGTCGAGGTTCGTGATGCTTGTCACACATTTGCGAGGGTTGCTTAGGTCGACGGCAGTAGTGGGTGACAGCGTCGCACTTCCTTCTCGCTTGCGTAATCTCAAGGGACAGCGCTTTTTTGAATGTTGTAGTGAACCTGTCATTGTTGGTCGGTAGGACGTCATTTTACTACTTAGCTTTCGCGAGTCTGGTGAGTGATGACTTGTATGAACCGCTGCTATAGGCAAGAACCCCCCAAGCGCATTTAAGGTTGGGGTGGGAGGTAAATAATGCATGGAGTGGAATCTAGGAAGAAGGGGGGGGGGGGGGGGGGGGTCTTAATGGGTGCTAAAGGGGGGAGTTATCAGGGTTGGAGGCAAGCAAGGCGGGGCGGGAAAGAGGAGGCGAGGGAGTAGAAAGACACTCAGGTGATGGTGGGGGAGGGGTCGGACAGTAAACAGGGACTCGAAGGCGTCGAGGATGAAGGCGAACGATTCGATGGGAGCTGGCAGTCGAATAGGGAAAGCTTCTCTGGCTGTTTTTCCGTCGCCGGGGGATTCCATGGAGGGGCAGAGAGGGCGAAAAGGGGGGGTAGGGAGTGGGAAAGGGGGGGGGCTGGAAGGGCGGGGTGCGAAAAGCGGGAGCGTTTTGGATGAACGATATCGTTAGGCAATTGAGATGTTGAACTGGAATATCGGGTAACTGTTCTTTTTTTTTTTTGGTTTAATTTCAGCGAGAAGAGGGATGATGAAGGATATGCATAGTCTATTGTGTTTTGTGCATTGTGTTTGCATTGTCATTGTGTTCTTGAATTCTCATCTCGATTTGAGTCTTCCCACAGGTGTTGCATTGCATGTATGTTTGTGCCTTTTCGTTACAGCAAAATCTGAGTGACTGACTTTTAGTACACGGAATCCGCGTGACAGCAGGGGCAATTGGTACTCGTCCTCACCTTGGCAAAGCAGCAGAGACAGCAGCTTCAACAGAGACAGCAGCTTCAATAGAGACAGAGACAGCAGAGACAGCAGCTTCAATAGAGAGAGAGACAGCAGCTTCAACAGAGACAGCAGTTTCAGCAGAGACAGCAGTTTCAACAGAGACAGCAGTTTCAACAGAGACAGCAGCTTCAACAGAGACAGCTTCAGTCGCTGGCGATGAACTGAAGGAACGGGAAGAGAGAGAGCCGTCACGTTGCGCGGCGGAGAGAGCGAGTCTGTGAGAGAGAAAGAAAGAGAGAGAGAGAGAGAGAGGGATGAGCCGGCTGACCTCGAAGCCGTAGTGGAGGGAGGAATCGAGGTAAGCTGTCGGACATTTTCATGCGTGCATGCATGCGGACAGATTAATAACGCCTCGCAACGTGGAGGTGCGTCGTTTCTCGAGTATTGCCTTAAAAAGAAAGAGCAATATCTGCTGTGGCCACGTTTGCATGGCAATACTCGTTGGACGGGAGACTTTGATTAACGTGGAGGTTCTTTTGCGCCTCTTCTGAGGA
>BFEA01000092.1:2317706-2333138 GCA_003427395.1 Chara braunii
GGGGGGGGGGGGAAGGGAGGTGGTAGGCGGGGAGGCGGAAGAAGGCAGCCAGTCTCTGAGAGGGGGTGATTGTGGGAACGGATGTCGAAAGTAGATGAAGGACGGCGTTCTAGCGGGCAATGGAAACGTGAGGGAAATGGTGGAGGTGCGTACGACGGATTTGTCGTGTTGACACCCCGCTAGGTGTACGGCTCACATGCCGTGGAGTTTGTTGAAGGCTCGTGTGTGTGTGCTTCATCCTTGTGGCATCATTTTTTTTTTGTCTTTCCCAAGATAGGTCTGGTCTCACGAAAAGGGGGAAGATTCTTCTTCATTGTAGGCAATGGAGTTTCTTAAGTCATGTTAGTCGGTTGGTTTTTAAGAAGGGTCTCTGATAGAGACTGCTGTAGATGCTCTTCCAGGGCTGCCAGAGGAGCACGAAAGTGGAAACAACTTGTCAGGGGGTACGGAAGGGAAGATGGTGAGAGAGAGAGAGGGAGGCAAGGGTGAGTGTGTGTGGAGAAGAGAATGTGGCGGCGGGGGGGCTGTGTGTGTGAAGAACCTTGCCTCTCTTCTGGTGGTGTCAAAACTCGCGTTGAGTTCACCTTTCTTCGTCTCTTTGGATGATGTGAAGACGTGCGTTGCGTTCGCCTTTCTTGTTAGATATCTGTTGAGTGATGATGAAATTCGGCTAGCTAACTACAGGTTCTGGACAGCTGAGCATTGATTTGAAGGTGGTATGTTTTGTCTCGCTTGATCTATCTGGCAATGAGAAGGTGAGGAGAACGGTGTGAAGGAGGCGCGTGTGCGCGACGGCGGCAATCTGACTGCTTTGGAAATTTGCACGTTGAGGGAAAAAATGGCAGATGGTGATGCCGTTCTGACGCTGTTATATCTCAGGCCATCGTCGTGATTCAGGTGATGTGATGTTGTGCGGAAGTAAGTTGTACGAAAGCAGTTCAGGAATGAGAATGACGGAGTCGTGATGCACGAATGGACAGGTACGTTTGAGGAGCAGTCTCTTGCTCTCTCTCTCTCTCTCTCGTAGGATGCGTTCGTTCGGTAGAGAAGCTGTTCTCTCTGCAGATGGTGGAACACGGAATCGGCGGCTTAACTTAGGGTGTTGGTATGACATGTTTAGGATCTGGTTTCGCAAGGAAGAAAGAAGGTAACCGAGAGCAGGAAAGAGGGGGCGGGGGGGGGGGGGGGGTGTGAGGTTGGGGGGATGGAATATGGCGAACGAAAGTGTTGCTGCTCGTGATCGTTTGGCTTGGGAAATAGACTCGATGGATAAGTGGAGAGGCGTATTTGTGCAGGAGGAAGTCAGCCTGGGATATCAGGAGGATGGAGAAGTGGCTGTGGGAAAAGGAAACAGATTCGTGAAGAAAAAAATGAAATGAATTGCGATTGGAATTTTGTTTCTGCGGGAGTGTTGTGTGTGCTGTCTGTTGCGAGGAGGCTGGGGGAAGGTGGACGTCGTCGTCGTGGCGATTGCGTGCAGAGAGGAAATGGGGGATGAGTGTACACGAAGCGGGCGGGTATTCGTCACACCTTGTTCTTGGACGCTTGTCAGGAAGTTTTTGTCTATGATGGGGCCACCCTCGAGGTACTCATCAAGTGTTTTTTTTCGCTCTCCTCCCCGGTCCATGTGTAATCGCTGTTGAGCACAGGCTCTGCGCTGCGATGCCCTTTTCTATTCTTCGTCGGATGGTAGGTCTCTCTTTGTGTTTGTTCCATCTTTTCTTTTCCTGGTCGGTTCATCCGTCCTTTCCATATTCCGTCTGTTCTCGTGAGCCTTTCATGGTCGGTATGGATAGATGATTGTGTGCAGGGCAGATGTCGCCTTGGCTTGTCGCAAGTCGTTGCATATTTACTTTCCAAACCGCGCGCGCGCGCATGTGTGTGTATGCGTGTGTGCGTGTATGCGTGTGTGTACGTGTGCGCTGTGTGTGTGTGTGTGTGTGTGTGTGTGTGTGTGCTTTTTTTTCTTCTTTTCGAGTTTTTTTTTTTTTGTGTGTGAGAACGAAGACAGAGGTCTCTGTAGAAGGGGAGTGGTTGGTTAGCACTTGCTTGTTAGGCGCTGTTTGGATACGAAAGAAGATGGGCCTCTATTTTTTGTTTGGTGGCGATACTATAAGGGAGAACAGTACTCTTAATGGATGGGCTGCACGGGTCTAGGTCAGGTGTTTGTGCTCATGTTACGAGAACATTATTTGGAACTTTCGAGTGATGTGCTTTCTCCCTAAATATTCAGAGCCTCTTTCGTTTGCAGTTTTTGCATTGAATGGTGGTTGGTCTGTTGTGCATGTAATTGGCGGGTGGGGATCGTAGTAGACACGAAGGCTGATGCCGACTAACAGTGAAAGGAGTCAGGGTGTATATAACGTCAGGTCCAGCTCATCATCGGGAGGAAGGTATGTGCCGAGACCCAATTTCTCCCTTCGGGTTACGTTGAAATACTGGGCTTCGCTGCACTGCTCACCAAATGTGTAAGCCAGCGCGTAAGCCGCCACCGATATGGTGACAAGATGCACGCGCACCCTTTTTCTCTCTTATCTTACTCATGTTTGGAGACGGTGGAGCGAGGCCCAATGTCGGTCGATGAAATTGTTTTGTTCTATATTTGGGCACGATTGAAATCGAATACGCCAACAGGCCATGGGGGCGTTTGCAATCTCTTTAGTTTGAGCATGGGATTTTGTGATATGACCGTGTGCCGTACCCTAAGCGTCGCTAGCTATGTGTGGAGAGTGGGAAGGAGTTGGGAGAGGTGGGAGAGGGACTTCGAGGTGTATGAAGGTGTGTGGTATTGATGATATGGCACGCCGTCCGACCAGAGCGGGAGCTTTCTTTCTGCCAAGCCTGGGGTGGCATACGGTATATTATTGGTTGTAAGTTGTGTGGTCGTCGCCTGTCAGTCGGTGTTCTGAAGAGGAAGTCTGTTTCTCGTCTATGTTGTGAGCCCTTCCTTTTGTTATTGTTTGAGTGCTCACGATGGTAAGTACGTGATCTGATGATCTACTGCGAGGGCAATGGAAGCGGGAAAGAGGTGAGCGCGTCGGTTCTCTTGTGAACTTGCTGAAGGAGGCCACTGTTGGATGGGAAGAAAGCACCCTTGAGGAACACGAACGTGCGGAGAAGTTGTGGAGAAAACGGGGAAGGTAGGTGGTGTCCATCATCGTCCATCTTCATATTGTGAGCAAGCGTGAAGCTGCCTGGTGTTTTCTGACGTCGTCTGTGTTTTGCAAAGTCTTTGGTTGGTTCTGGCCTGGGCGCCGTATAGCCGTATCGTGGATTTGGCGCATGCAATTAATGCTTACGGATGTTGCCTTTAGGTCATTTCTTAATATGCCTTTATGGATCGTTATGTCTATGTTTCCGATTTACGCAAAGGTCTGCGCCCTGAAATGTTCATTTATCTCCCAGGGAACACGCTCGAGACAGGATGCGAGTGACCAAGTGGTTCTTTCTTGGCTGTTTCGTCGTTTAGTTCTGTGTTCTGTGTTCTGTTTCTGATCCGTCCATTTGCCAGTCCGGCTCACGGAAGCGTGAGTTTGGTTCTTCGCGAAAGCGGTGAAGAGAATGGAGACTCGAATCTTGGGATCCGATTTTCAGGTGGGTTCTCCGCACTTCGCTCCGTTCGGTTGAAATGAATTCGGGGCATACTCTGGACCTGGATGAATTTGACCGCAATCACGTCCAGAGCGCAGTAGAAGAACTAGTGCGAGTATGATGCCCCCAGTGGGCAGGGCAATGATTGTTTTCTAGAGGGTAGAGCATCACCTTTTGGGCTCATTTTCGTTTTAACGTCGGCCCAAGGCTGCGGCCTGGTCACACACCAAAATACTTGGTTGCCGCTGTAATAGCTTTAGCAGGTAATTCGATATGCTTCCTCCATATTGACCTTCGTTCTCTGCAATTATTCCAAAAATAGTGGCGGGGAGAAGAAGGAAAAGGCAGATATCATCACATTTGTTCAGAACGAGCAAGTAAACGCTTGAAGGGCTCTGATGAATCGACCGTGTGTGTGTGTGTGTGTGTGTGTGTGTGAGAGAGAGAGAGAGAGAGAGATAGATTCTTGGGGTAGTAGTCGAGATATTAGATGGGTCTAGGACCCACACACCGCACATGTCCAGGGGAGGTGAATCAGATGTTTGAGATGCAAACGCCCTATCTGTCGTCACTGTGTCTCGTATGTCTAATGTGAGCGGTCCGTGTTCGGTCGAACCGTCTGAAGAAGCTGGTCAGCTCGAGACGGGAACAAGCTGGAGGATGTGCGGACAGAATCTGTTTGCTTGAGTCTGAAACAAGCTGGAGGATGTACGGACGGAATCTGTTTGCTGCTCAAGTCCGGAGTGATCTGCTGGACGATGTACCGACGTCTGAAACAAGCTGGAGGATGTACGGACGGAATCTGTTTGCTGCTCAAGTCCGGAATGATCTGCTGGAGGATGTACGGACGGAATCTGTTTGCTGCTCAAATCCGGAGCGATCTGCTGGAGGATGTACGGACGGAATCTGTTTGCTTGAGTCTGAAACAAGCTTTAGGATGTATAGACGGAAAGCTATTGTTGGATGCATTCGAGTAGCGGGGAGCTATAGGATCGAGTGTGTTCCCTACTCATCAGATAGAGCTCACATTTTCGATGTGAGTTATTTGGACCCAACCCGATGATATCGACAATCACGATCTCTTTGGGGAAGACCGTGGATGATCGTTAATGAAACGTTGAGCTGAGGATGACTCCCTGCAAACGATGAACACTGTTTGCAATCACCCGGTAGCTCAGGGAGGATGGGAAAGACCGTGGATGATCCTTAACGAAACGTTGAGCTGAGGATGACCCCCTGCAAACGATGAACACTGTTGACAATCACCCGGTAGCTCAGGGAGGAAGGTTGACCCCCTGCAAACGATGAACACTGTTTGCAATCACCCGGTAGCTCAGGGAGGATGGGAAAGACCGTGGATGATCCTTAACGAAACGTTGAGCTGAGGATGACCCCCTGCAAACGATGAACACTGTTGACAATCACCCGGTAGCTCAGGGAGGAAGGTTGCTGTTATCTTCCGGGAGGTGGATATCAAAGATAGTCTTCGTCCAGGGAGGGCAAAAGTTCTTCAAATAGAGTAGTGATAAAGCGCGATAGCATGATGAGAGGCTGCTCATACAATCTGAGTTGTCGGTCCGTAACTTTTAAACCACCAGTACCCTATGTGGTCTTAGGCCCCCTTTGGGAAGGCTCTGATGCAAACGCATATGGACCCGGGTTAACGACCTGAAAACGTGGAGGTACTGGTGGTTCTTCATGGTTTGCGGAGGACACAGAAAGATCGTTCCGGTACCTGTAGAACAGAGTAATTGATCAGCGGTTTTCATCAGCTGAGGTTGCCGTTAGTTTGCACACGAGAAGTTAATCGTGCTGCATCTAGGGCACAGCAAGGCTGGCCATATGAGCAGTAATTGGTCAGTGGTTTTCATCAGCTGAGGTTGGCGTTAGTTTTGCACTATGAGAAGGTAATCGCGCCGCATGTAGGGCACAGCAAGACATCGTACAGTAATGAGCTTGACCCTCGACTCGTACAAAAAGGCGCCATTCGATCTGTGGCGACCGTTGACGAGGTTGGCTTTACTTTCACGATCTAGGAAGCGGGCTATGGTATGCACATGCAGGACATCACGCCTGGAAGAGGCTGGCCGTTCGATCCGGGTTTTCAGCCCCCTGATGACGAGGTGGACTTTGACGATCTGGAGAGGTTCTTAGTTCGGCTGCGTAGGACAGCAAGATTGAAAGAGACTGGCCTCGGCTGCGTAGGACAGCAAGATTGAAAGAGACTGGCCTAAGTTTACACCATGAAATTTACTCACGTAGATGAGCAAGACTAGGCTGGGTATAGAATCTGGGTAGTTTACCCTTGGTTACACTAGGCTGGGTATAGAATCTGGGTAGTTTAACCCCCGTTACCTCTGTCGACCAGAATTCTCGCTGGAGCCCCTGGAAGATTGTGTGTTAGGTCACTGCCATTCTTAGCCTTGGTGTTTGAGGCTTGCCCCTGGCATTGTTGCGCAAGTTTTTGCAATGGGCTAGGTTGTCGAAAACTTGGATGAGAGTGAATTGTGCGGGCATAGGGAAAAGATGCTGGGTCCAACCAATGCGGTGGATATTTGGCAAATCTGACCCCTGTTAGATGGGTACTCTGTGCATACCCAATGTTTTGGAGGGTAACCATGGAATACCCTGTATCTTGTAGGGGCACCTGAGTAAGTTTCTTCGTTCTCCGGATATGTTATTATTATTTTGAAAGGAAAACAAAATTGGTTATTTTGGACAGGAGAACAAAACCTTGTTATGGACACGCAAACACGTTTTGTACGCCGCCTGAGACCACACACCTTTCTGCGGCCCATGTCGATTGGTGCATTCTTTGGGGTATAACCCAGTTTGATTCATTGAGAAACTTCTGGAAATTCTGACGTTCACACCTGGACTGTTGTCTCAGCAGTTGCACTTCCTCTTTCGATTAGGCATCGAGCTCACTTGTGAGACCAGTAGCACACAGACACAATAGAAGCCAGAACCTCTCCCCAATCTTAAATATGACACACAATACAAGCCAGAACGTCGCACCAAACTTAAATATATCAGGGGGAGCGATTGTCTTCGTTGAGCTAGTGGCTGAAAACCTGACCAAAGCCTGTTAACAGCCCCCATGTGCTAGTATTTCTCCCTCTCTCCTTCCAGTTCACCTGGCGTACGCAGATTGTTCCGTCCTTCCAGTTCACCAGGCGTACGCAGATTGTTCCGTAGTGTGATTGATTGATTGATGTACAGATAGGCAGGACTTCCCTTCTAGTGTTTGTGAAGGACTACTTGCACAACCAAAGGAACGAAAGCCTAAAAAGGAAAGTGTTAATAAACCACCAAAACTTCCTAAAGTCGTGCGTGTTAACAAGCCGCGGCTTTTAGGAAATGTACGGGTCGCTACAGGAGTGCCGAAATTCATCCGACTAGAAACGTTTCTACTCTTTTTTCCACGGCCGATAGCTGGGCCAAGTACTTCCGGGCTGCTTTCTTCTGGGCCAGGTTTTGTAAAACTGCCAGAGTCACAGTGTGACTTTTTTTCCCCCTTTTGGCTGGCACCGGTAGCCATTATGGTCCGGTAGCCCCAAAGCCCGATTAACGTTGTGTGTTAAAATCAAGGGCCTGTGGCTGATGTATGAGCGAGGTGCAATGCAGAAGAGGGGCCGAGGACCGGGGTGGGGGAGGAGGGGAAGAGTGTGAAGCAGATCCTGCCTTCATCATTGTGATTGTCCTTCCTCCCTCCCTCCCTCCTCCTCCCTTTGCTTCTCCCTCCTCTCCTGCCTTAATCTTTGCGATCCTTGCCCCACGTCTTCCTCCTCCCCTTTAGTCCCCCCCTCCCTCATTCCGTCTTTCTCCTCCCTTCATTCTCTCTCTTCGTTGAACCATCCTCGGCCTTCCTACCTCTTTCCTCGTCATTACTAATCTTCCTCTCTGCATACTGTTTCGTCTGAGAGAGTGTCCCTCCATCCGTGTGTCTTGCTCTTCTCAATCTATGCTTTTCGCTTTCCTCCTCCCTCTGAATCAATCCTTCTCCCTCCATTTTGCCCCTGAGCAAGCATGAGATGCGCACGTCTCTCTGTGTTCAATCCATTCTTGTCAGGTTTCTCCCTCCTTTGCCCTGTTCCCTCATCCTCCTGGCTTTTGCCTAAGCGCAAGCATACCCATGAGTCAACGCCGAGAGGTGGTCTGCATATGTGCCCAAAACACGAAACAAAAGGTGAATTTTTGAACAATGATAAATGTGCGCGCTCTCGTTGCTCCATTGTTGCAGCCCGCCCTCCTCCCTCCTCGTGCCTCCGCCTTTGTCGTCCGCTCCACTTTCCTTCATCGTCACTGTTGTCCTCCCTCCTCCTCCCTCCCTCCTCCCTCCTCATCCCTCCATCCTCGCTCCTGTTACTCTCGTCTCTCTCTCGCTCCTATGGTTACGAAAACAGCGTCTCTTCTGCTCCATGCATACTTGTCCCCGTCCTCCCTTATCCTGCACTCTGCATCCATCTTCCACCCTCTATTGCCGTTGTACTCCTCCCTTATCATCCCCATCGCTCCTCGTCCCTCGTTCTGCTCCTCCATCATAAACCTTGTCGTCGTCGGTGTGTTCCTGGCACTCGTCAGACTTTGCGACCGCTCAATCACCTTGTTCAAACACCTTGATGGTTGTGGCCGTGGTCCATCTTACGCCTCCCGCTTGGTCCTTGCTCCTCTGTTCTTCCTCCGTCAATCTCTCATGCTCCATCCATCCTTGTCGTCCCCTTTCCTCTGGCTGTATCATCCTCGAAAGTCCACAGAAAAGAATATGACACACACACATAAAAAGCTGCTTGAATGTGAACAAAGTTCGCTTGTCACACACAAAAAAAGACGATTGAAATTTGAATAAGGAAAAACTTACGCCATCTTGTCCCTCCGTTGTTTTTGCTCCTCCCCCCTCCGTCCTCATCCTCCCTCGTCCTCCATCCGTCTCCGTCGTCCGCTCTTTCCTCTGGCGCCGTCGTTGTCGTCCCTCTTCTCCCGTGATTGTTGTTGCACGTACAACATCGCTCCTCAATCCTTCCTGCTTCTCCACACGTGACATATGCGGTCACCAGAAACGTCCCTCGTCGGCATCACTGACCTCATCCTTGGTTGTCCAATTGTAGACCTTGTGCGTGTTATCAGGTTCCCTGCGCACGTGTATCTGTGTTTTGCGCTTACATGAGCACGCTTCTATCCACCACTTCACACCATGAGCACGATGAGCGCCTGATTGAGGGAGCTGGTCGGGGTACGGTAGCAATAGAGAGAGAGAGAGAGAGGGAGAGAGAGAGAGAGAGGAGATGCACTTCCTCACATATCCCTGCCCTTCTGATTTGATTTTCGCACCGTGAGTGAGAGTGGGCGCCTCTCTCTCTCTCTCACAAGTGGTGTGAAGAGGTGGTGGAGAATTCCATTGATGCTCAGCCCAGAAATGAGAGAGTTGGTCCTGGCTGACTATGCACTTGTATTCGAGCATGGTGCGGCCGTTAGGCACTCAGTCCAAACAGAGCCCCATGCGGTCTCGGATGGGAGCTCCGGAGACCAAAACAACAATTTTTGCGGCCTTGGGCCTGGGCTCTCGTGCTCCCCGCCGCATTTTTTTCTCAACAGTGGAAGGCAGGCCTTGCAGAACCGTTATGTGGGGTCCAGCTTAGCTTTCATAAGATTGTAGATGTGGGCCAGTTATGCGTATCTGGTCTGGGCCGGAAGAGGTGCGGATGGCTATCTTTATCTCAGTGGCTAAAGCTCCAAGTCACAGTTTTGTTTTGCTTAAACCACCACTACCCCTGCAGTCATGAATTTGGGGGGATCGGTAGCACATCTCTTCGAGGGCTACGGGTAGCACAATGGAAAATGCGTTGAATTTCCCCTGAGATTTATTTCATAGTTGAAATGATTCTTTTTTTTTTAAATATTTTTCCTATAAAAATCATGACAAAATCCAAGGACCCTCAAATTTTCAGAATTGTCGAGTCTTCCTTCTGAGTGCCAAAAATTGAGGAAGTTGGGGTACTTTTCCCGTTGGCCCACGTGTAGTGGACCGGCAAACGTGGGGAAATGCAACAAAACGGTGGCATTTATTTCACGGTCAATTTTATTTTTTTTTCCCCTTCATTTTTTTATATTTCTCCTGGAAAGATCACAACCTAATCTACAAGATCTCAAATTTTTGGACTTTTTTTGTCAATTCTTCTGAGCGCGCAAAATTGCCGAAGTTGGTGGTTGACAATCCTTGGACTGGACACGCCTGTGCCTAACCCGGTTCGCCGCCCCTCCTAAGAACCCGGCCCGTTAGGTCAGGAAAGTTGGATATAGGCCGGCAGGGGTAGTGGGTAGTGGTGGTGTAAAGGGCGGTGGCGTCGACATCGTCGTTGAATGGAGCGGCCCTAGGTAATTCAGAATTACTTTGTTATGTTCATCTGTGTGGTTGCAGCTGGGTTCGATCTCTGGTCTGTATATCAACAGGTCATAGAGTTGTGGGTATACCAACTAAGCCAGGCCCTCTGGTCGTGTTATAAGTTCTGTCTAGCGAGTTTTGTTGCTGCTCCTCTGTGAAGAATATCGGGTGGTTAGGCCTCCCTGTTCGCATTCTTGTCCGCAAGACAATGAATGGGTGTGCATATAGATCTGGATATTTCAGTAGGTGTGTTGGAATGTGAATGGTTTACGGAAAAAAAGACGAACAGTCCTCTGGGGGCAGGAGCACACTCTGAGGAGTTCAGTTGCAGATTTTTTGTTTGGTCAGAAGATTCCTTGGATGTCAGCTTTCTTTTCTGCTTTTTTTTGGCTTGCTGCAGGGTAAGGGGAACTTAGTATCTGTGGTTGGTACTGATATTGGTTGTTGTTGTCCCCCCGCTTGACGGCTGTTGAGAAAAAAGAGTGCCTGCGGTGCCCAGCCTGTCATAACTGTCCTGGCTGTTTATTAAGGCGGAGCGTAGCTCTGCAGGGGTTCCAGAAGGTGCTCTTTTGGAATGCCGCAGCAAACTGAGGTGAGATTTGTGCTTGGAGTCTTGGACTATTTATACGGCCAGTGGCTTCTAGAACGTGAGGGCAGCTGTTTCTTTCTTTGTCGATGGAGTCATCTGTGGCGCTGCGGAATGTTTCTTTGTTGTCACAATCGTCGTCGTCGTTCCCGCCGCGGTCATCATCCCCCTCTTTCGTGGTTCATGTGGTATTCTGTATAGGATGCTGCCGTTGCCAGTCGGGAACGCATCCCCATAGACAATAGCAGCATGCTACCTTGGTGGATATCTAGTGGAGCAGACGGAGAGTAGAGAGGAGAGTAGGTGGCAGGTTCCACTACAGGCTAGGCTTCCCCCGAATTTAACGTACGGGCGTTACACAGCTGAATTTTTGGTATCTTTCAGTCTAAATACGTGTCTACGATGACCGTATGTTGTAATTTGGGGGAAGAGGGTAGCAGGGGGGGGGGGACTCGTTTAAGAGAGCCTGAATGTGGATGGGCTTTAATCAGAGATGGAGGCAGACGGAGAGTAGAGAGGAGAGTAGGTGGCAGGTTCCACTACAGGCTAGGCTTCCCCCGAATTTAACGTACGGGCGTTACACAGCTGAATTTTTGGTATCTTTCAGTCTAAATACGTGTCTACGATGACCGTATGTTGTAATTTGGGGGAAGAGGGTAGCAGGGGGGGGGGACTCGTTTAAGAGAGCCTGAATGTGGATGGGCTTTAATCAGAGATGGAGGCAGATGGAGAATATAGCAGATCAACTGTGATTTTCTGCACCTGGCCAAACAAGATGTCCAGATTCAGGCCTTCCATTGAACTCTGGGCAGGTTCCACTAGCAGATAGGATGGGATTAAGAGGCTGAATCTGGACCGGGTTTTGATCGGAGTTAAAGAAAAACACAGATAAACTGCAATTTTCTGCACATACCCAAAAACGACGTCCAGATTCAGGCATTCCATCTATAATCCTGGGCAGGTTCCAGTAGAGCAGATTGAATTGGAGCCCGAGTTTGAATGGATTTTGATCAGAGATGCAGAAAAGCAGATCACCTGCGATTTTCTGCACCTGCCCAGAAAAGGCATCCAGATTCAGGCGTCCCATCCAATCCTCTTTGCTAGTGGGATCTCTCTAAGATGGCAAGTGGAACATGACACCAAAATTTTTTTTGTACAAAGGCTGGGCATGCTTTTGCAGGTGCTGCTGCTGCTGCTAAGGAGCTGATCACTGTGGAAGATTGCGTAGCGGTCATCCCACAGCCATTCGGTCACTGCATTATTTAGCCAGCCCAGCAGGTTCTGCTGCTGATTGGTGGGTGTTGTAGTAGGAAAGATATTTTCCGTGGTGTTCACTCAAGTCTGCAAATTTAAGTTTCATGTCGGGCATGTAACTGAAGTCCTTCACCATGGTTGGATCAGGATAGTGGCATATGCATTCACAACCCCATATGTCCCTCAGTGGTGTAAGGAAGGCACTGGTACGAACAGTGCACATTAAACCCACCCACACTTGGCCCAGCTATCGATGCCGAGCAGGTCGCAGTGCGCTAACGTGAAACGCCTGTGGCCGATAGCCGGGCCAAGTACTGGCGATAGCCGAGCAGGTTGCAGTGCGCTAACGTGAAACGCCTGTGCCCGCTATTGATGCCGAGCAGGTCGCAGTGCGCTAACGTGAAACGCCTGTGGCCGATAGCCGGGCCAAGTACTGGTGGCCGAATTTTGCACATCGTGGATGTGTTGCCGCCGAGGATAAGGAGTGAAGTGACAGCAAGGAATGGAACATTCAAGGGACGAAATATGGTGGGATGTAGTGTACTTATGGGGAAGAATATGTCAGAAGTTGTGGTGGGTTGGACTGTATCCGCTCGCCGGAGGGATAGCAACCACAATAGATTTTTGTGCCTAAAGAGTAATCGAATTGAATTGAATCACCGGCACGTCGCCCAGCTATTAAAGCCAAACCTGAAAATATGGGCGCGCCCTAAAAAGCGGAACTGACGAGGGCCACATTTTTGTTGGCGCCGACAACCGTTTTGGTCCGATACCCCCCCTCAGTCCCCGTGAGTTGTGGCTCTAAAAGAGTCCTGCACATTTCTATCTGAAGTGGGGGAAAGGCATGGCTTGTTTAATGATAGTGTGTAGATAGACAGGGAGGGTCTCTGGAGAAGGTGGGGGGGAGAGAGAAAGGATAGAGTGAGAGTGGTGTGCAAACTGTGTACCGCAGAGTATTTCTGTAGAAGGTGATGACATTGTGTCCATGGCTGCACAGACAACGGTCTCCACTGTGGTCATTTAGTGGCAATCAAGGTGGAATGAAGTGGACCGGAAAGAGGAGGAGAGGTTGTTGGTTCCAAGTCCGATAGTGAGCGTACTCACTTGGGAAAAATGCTAAACACGACAGACTAAAACACTTCGTTTGTCGGTTGGAGTGAGTAGGGAGGCACTGTACGGAATCAGAGCTCTGTGAAGCGTGATAAGTGTCAGCATATACGGCCATTTGCAGGTTCGAGAGGGGGGAAGTTTTTTTCAGGCCGCACCGAGGCCTGAAGTTTTTTAGGTGGATGCAGTCCAGGACCCACGGCTCCATGGTTTAGTAGTGTACTGTATTCATACGAACTTTCAGGTCCGATGCAGTCATTATGAAAAAGAGGCTCGGGCAGGCCGCGTTTCGTTTTCGGTTGACATACGAAGGAGAAGAATGAGCCTCGTGAAAAGGCGGTTGGAAACCAAAAAAAGAAAACCTGTGAGCACTCTTTCCACACCATGAATGTGTGCAACCCACCTCTCAGGTCCGATACAGTCATAATGACGGTATGCTATCGCCAGAGTGTCCTTTAGGATATCAATTGAACCTAAAACAATACACGTCACACTAGGACTTTATGGCTGTATTTAGGGCAACTTGTAGTCTAGATACAGCCATAATGGCGGGCGCCTATTTGGGTGAAGGCAGTAGGGCGCGCTCTGAAATGTATCTGACTGCAATTACGGCCAAACCTGGATGAATCTGATCACCATAACGTCCAGAGCGTAGTAGGAAAAGTCATGGTGTGAGAGAATATTAACACTCGGACATTTCCTGCTAAGCTCTGGACGTGATTATGGTTAGATTCATCAATGTTCGACCATAATTGCAGTAAGGGCCGGTGTGAGTAGGCCACTGAATTCGGAAAAGGAGTGGGAAGCATACATTCTACGTCGCCCACGCGTGTGTAACGCGAATGGATCCCTCTCTCTCTCACTCTCACACACACACACACACACACACACACACACACACACCTGAAAAGGAAAAAAAAAGAGGCATGGCGCACAAGGTGCACCGGCGAAAAGCAGTGTCTCAATGCGCTGCGTGCACAGGGCAATCGGTGCGCGTGCGGTGTAGCTGAGCGCATCCCACCCGGCGCAGCGCACTGGTGCGTCGCAAGTATGATCTTTTGTCAATCATGTTGAGAAACAGTTCTACAGAAGTGATGAGCTGGGCAGCAGAACCACCGAATTATCGGTTGGCATGTTTGTTTCAGGGCGGGATGAAGAAGTAGCACCGTCTTGGAATGGTAATAGCACAGTTTCATTGGGCACAGCCATAGCCAGGCCGTTGTGGCAGTACACCGCATCATTTTCGCTGCTGTTCGATACTCTGTGATCAGGGAGCTGGGAAATGAACTTTTCTGTGAGACCACCAGTACTTGGCCCTTACATGGGCCGTGGGCGTCCCTTAAAGCACCACTAGCTTTCCCTCTCTTGGGAAGATGGGCTAATATCCTGCTCCTAAAAATCAAAAGCAGGGCCCGATAATGGATGCCGTTGAGTGTCATCGGCAGCCGTCGCTTTGTTTTAGACTCCTAACTATTCAGGGGCCCGGCGGCAGATCACATGGGAAACCG
The DNA here is from genome assembly GCA_003427395.1 of Chara braunii. Taxonomy (NCBI): domain Eukaryota; kingdom Viridiplantae; phylum Streptophyta; class Charophyceae; order Charales; family Characeae; genus Chara; species Chara braunii. The sequence continues at coordinate 2,332,135 of BFEA01000092.1, forward strand.
TAGTGGTGGGTTTTGGCTTGTAAAGATTTGGGGGCCTGACGGTGGCCCACGTGGGAGAAGGTAGTGGTGGTTTAAGGCGCTGCAGCTGTTGTGTGTTGGGGAACCTACGGCTGCTGCTGAATGCACCGGCAGAAATGAATATTTTGTTATAAAAAAAAAAAAAAGAAACAAACAAAGCCAAGTAAAACAAAGCAAAAAGCACCAGTGGAATACCACCAACTCAGGCCATAACACCTGGGTCGATACCCGACCTCCATAACAACCTGGGCTCTTCTTACTACTGCCCCTGGCTCACTGTTAGAACATGCAAAATGGGAATGAACCTTCTCTCTCTCTTTCTCTCTCTCTCTCTCTCTCTCTCTCTCTCTCTCTCTCTCTACCCCCGTGTGTGTTTTTGGGTGCGTGAGTTTGTCTGTGTGGGTGTGGGTGCGCGAGGGCTACCAAGCAGCCAATCAGTCAATCAATCAAAAAACAAAAAACAAGTCGAAAAAAAGAAGGCACAAATGTGTGTGTGTGTGCATGTGATGAACCCCCCCCCCTCCTTGGAACCAAAATATCAGTCAATCGATAAAAAAACAAAAAGTGCGATGTTTGGGTGTGTGAGTTTGTGTGTGTGTGTGTGCGCGCGCGCGGGCTTGTGCAGGGGCCGGACAAACTCCTTTGACCAGCCAATAATAAATCAATCAATCAAAAAGACGAAAAAAGGGTGCACGTGTGCATGTGGTTGGGTGGGTGGGTGTGGGTGGGTGAGGGTTCGGCGCCGCCCCCCCCCCCGCCCCCGCCGGCGAGCAGCCAATCAGTCTATCAATATAAAAACAAAAAAAAGTTGAAAACGAAGAAGGCACAAACGCGTGCGTGTGTGCATGTGATGACCCCCCCCCCCCCTGCAACCAACAAATCAGTCCAACGATAAAAAAAACAGAGTGTGAATGCGTGTGCGTGCAGGGGAGGCTGGCTACCCAACTAATCAACCAATCAAAAATGGGAAAAAGTAAAAAAAAAAA
>BFEA01000092.1:2340146-2351317 GCA_003427395.1 Chara braunii
GGGGAGGGAGAGGCAGGGGGAGAGAGCACAACACTCGGTACCTGGGAGGAGTGACTGTTAGTCTGATCGGGGTGGGTGAGTGTCGTGGCCGGTTGTTCTGGCAGTGGGGTATGGAAACAGCCCATTGTCCTATAGGATCATGCGTGTCCTCTGCCGCCCAATTCTTCCACTGTATTTTCCCATTTTCTTAGATCATTGCTAGCCTGCATTGGGGGTCTAACCAATGCTATCTAGAGGACCTGACAACCCATTCTCCCGCCTCCCTGTCGGGCATGCAAGCCATTTCGTCAATCAGTTTCTGGCCGGCTTTTAGGATGTTTGCCATGAGTACTTCCACTAGTTCTGTTTTTTGCCTGGTGGAATGCAAAGGCGGAATCTTGCCTTTCTGCAAAGCACCTCGTTCTCCATATCACCATGAGCATAGCCAGTCTCATGTACGAGAAGAGGTTAATTTGGAACAGTGTCCAGGATGCTGGATGTGCCCTCTGTCTTCCCAGCAGAATAAGGTCGGCATCCCAGTGGAACACTGTGTCTGTTAGTGTGTGTCATAGAGCATCCCACCATTGCTAGATCTGTTTGGCCGTCCTGCATGCTAACGGACAATGTTCCAGGTCTGTCCGACTGCGTTGCGCAGTGACTCTACAGTGGGTGCAGATGGGGGACAACACTCTTGCTTGTTCCAGTGAGGACCGGGAAACCACCCGGTTCAGAGTTGGGAGGCAGCGATGGAGTATTTGACATTGCAAGGCCCTGTGCGCTGTAGGCATTATGTGTGCACACGTTTCCCAGAGGATACGGTGCAGATCGGAGTTACTCACCGGGGAGTCCCTTTTCCACCGATTTTGTACGACTTGAGTGAAATTTTGAGCGGATGTGCTTGTTTGTACTCTTCTCTTACCGTGTATTGCTATAATGGAATGGGGTTGCGGCCGCTCGGTTCCCACTCATTTGGGTCAAAGGGGCTTGTGTCTTCCGATCCCACCACCCGAACTCTCGTAAGCTCTTCCTTTGGCTTCCAACAATCCTAGTTTGGGTTCCTTGTAAGGATCGCCCATCTCACCTTTGGCACATCCGGTTGGAAGGTCCGCAACCAAGCTTCTTCACCGGCTATATGATTTATCCTGTAGATTGTCATAGGGTTGGGGTTACTGCTGTTGTGCGTGACCCAGTCCAGGTTGCAGTAGGTCGGCTCGTCGTGAAGAGCGGCAACCCATTGAGGCGGAATAACTGATTGAAGCTTACGTAGCTTCTCCAGACTATGCTTGATAGAATTTTTTATTTTTATTTTTTTTTGAAAAGAGAGGGCCCAGTGCCTAAGGCTTATATTATGAAATTGATTATGACACTTGCACGCCTCTTCCCATTAGGGTTGGAAGAGCCTCAACCACTGCTTCCCTGGATTCAGCTTCCTTGTGTAACACGAATACAACAATGTGACAGGGCATTGATTGCTTCCCCAGTGAGGAAGGAATAACCTCATTTGTGTGTAGAATCAATCTCTGCCCTACGAAACTCCTCAATTATCCCTACTTCTATCTTCTACACAGTGAGGAGTAGGGGAGATATGAACAAGGCAAAAGGATTGATAACAGGGCGAGAAGATATAGTAGTACATTTGTAATTGCGACAGGCGTCCCCTAAACAGCAGTAGTTAACACAGACACAAACCCAAGGGGAGAACTGTAGTTTGAAAAAAATTCTAATATAAATGTGAAGACCATCAAACCAAGTCAAACCTTAGCCAATGACGACCAAGGATTGAATCTGGCCCCATTAGATGGAGATGGACTGAGATCAAGTGATATGAGAGAGGAAGAATTCACCAAATTGGTGATAACCACACAGATGAAAAAGAGGGGGGAGGGAGGGAAAAAAAACAAACCAAGAAGTCATCCCTGCCTCCCAACCCCCCTCTCCGCAACCTCTCATCTTCCTCCCGAATCCCACAGAAAAAACTCGTCATCCTTCCACCCCTCACGACATCGCCATATCAGCATCATCTGATGCACGACAAAATTTTCATGCGAGAGGGTGGGAAGAAACCGAATAGCCCTCACCATAGTAGCTGGCCCATCGACAGATCTTGGTTGGGCGACGATTGTATAGAACGAAGTGGGCAAGCCAATCGTGGTTGAAGATTGTATTTCTAATGCCATCGTCAGGATTGTTGTTGTTGTCGTTGAAAAAATAGTTGGTGTAGATGATATTGTGGTTGGCGCTGATGATGTAGATAGTGTATGAGATGTCTCGGATGTCATCGTCAGGATCGTTGTTGTTGTCGTTGGAAAGATTGTTGGTGTAGATGATGTCATCGTGATTGGCGTTGTTGATGTAGAAAGTATTTCAGATGTCATCGTCAGAATCGTAGTTGTTGTTGTTTGGAGAATTGTCGGTGTTGATAATGCTATTGTGGTTGGCGCTGTTGATGTAGATATAGTTGACGAGCCTATTTCAGATGTCGTCATGAGTAACGGTGTTGTTGTCGTGATGACGCTCATCGGTGTGGATTTTGTCGAAGATAACATCCTTGCTGTTAGCATATCTTCATAACTTGTCTCAATTGTTGGAGTTGTTGTGTGGATTATTGATGTAGAATAGGATGTCATTATCGTGCCCATTGTTGATGCTGTTGGAGTTGTCTTCACGTTCACTTCTGAAAGTTGTTGCGGACAACTTGTGGCGGCGCTCACAAACACCACCCATATTTGCATATTGGCCCGTTATCACACAAATCGCTCCCTTCCTCGTAAATTACATAGTAATCGCCCATCAAGGAGTCCGCGAGCTGTCACTCAAGGAGATCATCCAGCTGTGGATTAGGCCCTTCTTCAAGCTCCCGAAGGATATCCATCATCCTCTGTCGCTTGTCCTCCAACCATGCGGTCCTTGAAGTCTTCCCCCCAATAACTTCAGACCAATCACGAACTGTTGTGGAGACAAGAGTCACCATCTCCCTCAGTGGACGCTTCCCCTCCTTCACGTTGTAGATCCAATTTGTTGCCCCTTGTTGTAGATTTGCTGTCAAAGTCGTTTTCATCCCCCTGCCGTACCTTTCATTTGATAGAGCGCCATTCGCAAGGACGTCATCTGCACGCTGCTGACTACAGAAATTACTCGTCCTGCCCTTATTGTTGTCCATTCCGCCCTCGTCAAACCTCCTCCTGACATGAAGTTTGACCTAACTCTTCCGTAGCGATGGCGTCAACGTCGTCAGTCCCCCTCGTGGTCACCGAGACGTTGGGTGACAAGACCGCCAGGCCTGCCGACCGGTTCACTCCCCGCGCGCTTGCGACGTAAAGCTCCACGGCCTTTACAGTATCCTGGAATTATCACAGGGTGTGCCGTAGTTGCTGAGGGGACTTCCATGTTCCCTGTTGACTGTCCCAAAGATCACCCACTTCATATATGTCATTCTTCACGCACATGAGTCAGTGAGAGTTAGCTTTTAGAGAGAAAGGCTCGTCATAATCATCGTGCACTTGGGGGTTTCCAAATAGCGACCGCCTCCGTATCTCGTGCCACCTGCAAGGGGGCGGTTTCTTTGTTGGCCCCATCAATCTCCACAGGTGAAGGGCAGAGGTAAAGAGGGGGTCGTGTTTGAGATCCCATCTGACTTGATTTCTAGCCGACCCGTCCCTCTTATGTCGCGGTGGCTGGGCAGCGACCAGTCCGGGTTTCTTAGCCATTGCAACGGGTGGGCCGGGCAGTCCAGGTGGGAGGGAGGAGCAAGGTGTGACAATTGTATACCTGCTAGATGCTGCCACGACACATCATTGGCTAGCAGAAGCCGTTCGATAACTTTAAATATGATAGCCTTGACCTCGTGCCGCAGGTCCAAAATTCTCAGCCTACACACCCTTTTTGGTTGGGTTATGTATTTCCATGCCACCCTTGATGCATTTTGTCATCTTATGGTCATTTCTCCACAGGTATGCGGCCAGGGCCGTGTGCAAATGGGTCAATTGCTCTTTTGGGATTTCGCAGAACGTGACTTTATACCAGATTGTGGCTAGAATTGCAATATTGATTGTCAGCGCTCGTCCCACCAATGATGTATGGAGACCGTCTCATTTGGCTATTCTTTGCAGGGCACTTTGTACCAGCGCTTGACCATGGTCTAGGGGGGAACCTACTGCTGTCAGGAGGATTCAAAAAACTTTTATTGCCTCTTTTTTTGGTTTCCGCTAACAGGTGGGTTGCTCGGGGGTTGTATGCCTTGAGGGGACATCCACCAACCCTCAGTTTGGTCCCCCAATTTACCTTAACTGCCATGTCGTTAAAATTGATTTTTTTTTTTTTTTGAACGAAATTGAAACTGAGCTTTTTTGCGGAAAACTCGTCAAAATTTGTTGTTTCTGAGGGTCCAACGTTTGTAAGGGTGTACATGGACCTAGCTTGAGACCAGGCACCTTCAGGCACATGCCTCATATCTGGTACCCTCCCCAAGCCCCAGATCTAGTCTATGACACTCCTAGCCAGGACCGGGTACCCCTCCCGCTCCCCTCACATTGTAGCTAATGTGTGTGCCCGTGGGCTGTGTATTGTGCCTTAAACCACCAGTACCTTTCCCCACTTGAAAATAAAAGTCGCGCCGGTATATTCGGAAGCCAAGTGGGAAAGGGCCGCCGCTGATATAAATAACATTAGCGGCCTGTTTTTCATTTCGGGCCTCCGAAACTGCCCGCAGCTGATATATGGGAAAGGTACTGGTGGTTTAAAGGGGTTGTATACTTTGTTTTTAGTTGTGCTTTTGGGACTCCGAGGGTCAATGGGTGGATTGCGTCAATTAAACTATTTTTTAGTTCGTAGGGAAAACTCTCGTAACTTGTGTGAGTTTTTGTTTTTGAATAAAATGATAGGCATCGATGTAGGATTTTTGCGCACGTGAGCGAGCGTGCTCGTAACAGTGGCTGTAGGTACCAAGGCTAAGCAGGACCCCAGTTATCCCACTCAGCCCTGATCGAAGCATAGTCAGACGGACCCTGCCCCTCGGGTGTTTTAGGCGCTAGGTATAAACATTCTTCTACAAGTTAGGTAGACCCCAACCCTATCCCCCCCAAAGTTGTTGTGTTGTTTGTTATATGTACTATTGTTGGTTGTAGTTGCGACCTAGAGGTTCTAGCCTATTGTCAGCAGATGTACAACCCCTAATCCACCCTTTGCTTGTAAACGCCCCCCTAGACCCCTCTCTAGTCACGTTGTTGTAATTGTATTTCGTGGTTGTACTTTCTTTGCTTGTTGTTTTTCACCTAATTGTTGTACCGGTACAATCCTGAGACACCCCCATTGACATTGCTCTGCCTCCCAACGAAAGCTACCACCCACCCCTAGTGGTTGCCTATCGTCAGAGCAGGACAACCCCAATGTGCTCGAGCTCCGCTCATATCCTTGAACGCCCTGACACCAACTCCCTTCCACATGGCACCCTTCGAAGCCAAGCTCCCCAACCTCCATCCCTCAACCCCTTGATTATGTTCTGCCACTTGACAGAAGGGTTTCCTATCCCCTTTTGTTAGAGCAGGCCCAACCCTATCAGCTATTACCTTGATCCTGGCATCACCCCCCATCCACAATGATGCCCTCAGGGCGATGCGCCCTTCATTCTCCATCCTTGCCTCAATCCAGACGGCTATCCTCGCTACCACTCCCTCTAGAATCGGCTTGTATCCATTATGCGTTTGATCAGGCAATTGGAATTGAAACCTGCATGCCCCATGATCATCCACACAGCCCTTAGCTCAAACCAACTGTGTTACCATGACAACTGGTATGTTCATGTGCTATGCTAGACCAGGGGACGAGTGAATAAACATCGGGACAACCCGTAGACCAAGAACATCACGCAAACCTCTCAGAGCCTAGACTCCAGCGTACAACAACTATGGACTAACCCCTTGGATAGCACATGCAGTGTCTGTAATCCGTACTATGTACCAGGCGAAGGGATTGGTTCACACCGCCGTGCATTGGTCAACGCCTGCTGGTGTTCATGCACGAGGCTGCAGTGTTTTGAACCCACAACCACAAGCCACAATGCGACGTTATCATCTCCACACAACATTGAATAGGGGATAAGTGCTTTATCAGCAAAAGGGCAACTCTTCCCTTGTGTGAAGGGAAGTAATCAGCGCCTCTCCTCTTTTGCGAGATACACGTGAGTTTCACATATATGCTGAGTGGCTTCATTCATTGTTGTATAGGATAGCTGGACCCGATCTCCAGCTTACACATAAGACTTTTGTACTTGGGGTTCGACCCTTGGTTGATTGACAGGATTGGGCTTGAGGCCTCGCTTGATATGAAGAAACAGTAGTATAGGAATATAGGGTTTTCTCCTCTTGCACAAAGATCACATCAAGATTAGGGTTTCGTCTTCTTGTGTGATTAACAGAATTGGGCATGCTGCCTTGCTCGCCATGGGACATGGTTTGTTTGATGCTTTGATTGATGAACAAGTACTGATAGTACCAGATACACAGTAGGACATAGACAATAGGAGGATAGGGTTTTTTTCCCCATGGGACATGGATAGAATCTATAGATTGATGAACAAATACATAGTAGTACATAGGGATGCTGGAGCCGATCTCCAACCGAAACGCTCACAACATTCACATCATTGCATAGGGATGCTGGACCTGATTTCTAGCAGATACATTCACATCATTGTATAGGGACGTTGGGTCCGATTTCCAGCAGGCGTAGCTCACCACCAATAGATGGAGCCTTCGACGTTGGGACCTACTTATCGAGGATGCTCTTATCACCTCGTTAAGTAGGTTCCCTGTACACGAAGTTAAGGTCACAATGCGCATTTCCAATGGGTGCTCTACCCACTGAGTTAATCAGTTGTACTTAGATTTCTTTATAGACTCCTTTGAATCAAGTTTCAAATGTTGTCAGCCGAAGCCCAGTAATGACCCCGGTATTTCTATGATCTGTGTGATTCCATATGGGATGTTGGGCCCGGTCCCCAACACATGCAACTCCCCACGAATAGATAGGAGCAATTGTTCCTCCCCCCACACACAGAAAAGGGCAAATTTCGTCTGTACCCCACTTAAAGATGGGAATAACAGCTATACCCAGTCCTAAGGTCAATTTGCATCTATACCTGGAAAACGGCTGGTGGAAATTATTGCATGTGCAGGACCGAGCTCACCCCAGGTTGGTACCTCAAATTGCGCTTATGATCAACTATCGGAATGCACAAACTATGGACATACCCAGGCAAAATTATGGGTATACCTGGGACTGAGGTGGACCGGCCAAATTATTCATATACCCAACTACCGGATGGTTGAAATTAAGCTCATGAAAAATAGATGGAGGCGGCACCTGAATGTGGGGAAAGAGACCCTTCGCCCAGTAAAATGGTTTAGGCTGAGCAAGGTCTCCCCAACGAAAGTGGCATCAATGCAAGGGCAAATTGAGCACCGCTGCCTACCCACGAACACGGGCTGATTGACAGGACAACCTTGGAACAGCGAGGGCTAGCTCTGCCATGGTGCAAACTTTGTGCCTCCGTTTTCCTGTCACGATGTTGGCCAGAAACAATCGAACGAATCTTCCTTCAGTGTCTGGGCTCGGTATGGCCGTGGAGATGGTGGGAGAGGGTATGGAGACAGATAGGCGCCACGACACCCTGGCCGTGGGATTGGAGAGCAGTGCTGTGTGAAACATGGCAGCTGGAGCAAACTACCACCTTTGAGGATAATATATTTGAATTAGGGAGAAGGGCGGTACTTTGGGCGCTATGGAGAAGACGTTGTGTGTATGAGATGAAGGAGGTAAGATTGGATGGCCAAGTCTTGCAGGAGGAAATCAGGCTGCAGGTGCAAGCTGAAATCATTATTCAATGGGAAAAAATGAAGGAGAAATTAACATCCCTGCGCGTAAAAACAGAAATCAAAAAGCATATTCAACAATTCAGCAAAGATTGGCTGGGAGGGACCCAAGGGAATTCTATTGCAAAAATCTATTGGGTAGGGGAAGGGGAAAGAGAGGGGGGGGGGGAAATGGTGGGAAATGACGACAGGAATTATCATCTTCAGTTTCAGGAGTGGACAAATGTTTGCCCAGATGTACCATGGCGGCCTGCTTCAGATTTTCTAGATCGTTTCCCGCCACCAACTTTAGCCATGGTGGGAAAACAATGGTGCGGAGGAGGGGGTCCGTAGTGGGACCAACATGCAGAACAAGGGACTGGGGAAGAGGGTGGAACAGGAAAAGTTGGTTAGCGATTATGCCCTCCCCTCTCACGATTGAAACCCCCCACATTGTCTCTGATCATCCTCTGATATGTTCTCAAAAAAAGCACAGTATTGGGGAAGTGACAGTTCAGATTGGGGCTGGTGGGGGGAGGGAGGAACTACCTTCTTAACCCGAAAAAAACGTACGTACCTTGTATACGAATACAACGGACGGGGTACGTTGTATTCAAATACAACGTACGTACGTTATAGAACGAGTTTTAGGGTACAACTTTTCAGAAGCCTGTAGTACCGCAATTGTTTTTATTTTTATCTCAAATTTGGTTGGGAATTTCGCCAAGACCCTTAGGTAAAAGTTGTTTGCATTGCAATGTTGTACAACATACTTTTTTTTTCGGATTTTTTACTGAAGTTGTTTTTTAATCGAAATTCTAAAAAAAATCAGTAAAAAACATAATTTTTCATCCTCGTTTTTATTTTTTTTCTCGAATTTTCTCGATAATTTCGATAAGACCCTCAGGCAAACGTTGTTCGTATTGCATTGTTGCATATTTTTTTTCGGATTTTTTAAAATTTTTTAAAAATCAAAATTCCAAAAATTTGAATACAACATACGTACGTTGTATTCGAATACAACGTACGTACGTTATATTCGAGCGTATATTCTATTTGGGGAAAAACAAGCGATTTATGAAAACCCGATTTCCAGAGGTAATTCGAATAGAACGTACACACGTTTTTTTCGGGTTAAGAAGGTAGTGTGTTACAATGGGTACTTGGCGTCGGTTTCAAGGTGAAGAGGTCCCCCCCTCCCCCTACTTCCTCTTCAGTCAATCCCTAGGATGCCAGAGCAATCAATGCTAGCAGGACTCCCCCACAATGTTTCTTTTTCTGACATACTACAAATTCAGGTATTTCAGGTATCTCTGGTTTTAAGAAATAGGGTGGGGGGAGGGAGGAACCAGGATGAGAGTGTTAGTATTTGGCGCCGTTCTCAAGGTGAAGAGGTCCCTCCCTTGCCCCAAAATGCCTGCTCAGTCAATCCCATGTACCCCACGACAATCAATGCTGGCAGGAACACTCTGCATGCTTGATCTGATGTAAATGGGACGCTGGACCCGCTTTCCAGCAGGTGATGCTCCCCACCAATAGATGGAGCCGTCTCCCGGGTGGTAGTGGTGTCTGCTCTTATCAGCACCATTAACACTGTAGGGGGCGTAAAAGAAAAAAAAAAAAAAAAAAAAAACTCATACCTGGGAGCCATTGGGCCACAACCATCCACTTGGCGGGCACAAGCATAATTTCATGGTGGGCCATCCAAGACCCACCACTGGGTGTGGGTATACCCATAATTTGCCAGCCCGGTTGCTGGGCATGAGCATAATTTCGTCCTCTGGACCAAAGGCCCTGCAGGACTGGGTATGTCCACAATTTTGCACATGGAAATAGTTCGCAGCCCTTAGACTGCGGTATAGTGGGCTTCCGCGTCTGTGTCAAGGTTTCGCATTTTTGGCGGCGGGCGACCAGGATGCAAAGTGGGTTCTTAGGCGGGAAAAATTTTTGGGGGACCGGTCCTTGCCAAAATTGCGGACTACCCACAACTAGCTCTGGTAGAACCGGGACTTTTGGAAAAACGAAGGACCGGTCCTCGGGTAGAAGTGGACCCCGAAAAGAAGTGGGGGGCATTGAACTGGTCCTCGGGTAGAAACGGAGCCGAAAAAGAAGTCAGGGCATGTGAACTGCAAAAGGGCCCTCAGGCCCAGACGTTGAGCCCCGTCTTCTCAAAACAGGGAGGTCAGGCACAACGAAACAGGCGTTTTGCAAGTGACAACTTTAGCGATTTTTTGTGCTCAGACGAACATGCACAAAAATCTGAAATTTTGAGAATCCATAAATGAGGTTGTGCTCTTTCCATAAATAATAATAGAACATTTACAAAAAATCATTTAGACTGCGAAATAATCGTCACGCCGATTCAGCACATTTTCCATTCTTGCCACTCAGCCATGCTTGGGCCAACTAAAAAAGTACTCCAAATTCAGTGAGTTTTCGCGCTCAGAAGAATGAGTGAAAAAACCTGAAAATTGGAGTACTCATAGATTTTTTTATGATCTTTCCAGGAAAAACGCTACATAAATTTTCAAAAATCATTCCAACTGTGGTCTGCTGGGTTCGGCGTCTGTGTCAAGGTGTCGCATTTTTGGCGGCGGGCGACCAGGACCCGAAGTGGTTTCTTAGGGGGCAAAATAAATTGGGAAACCTATCCTTGCCAAAATTGTGGACTACCTACAGCTAGCTCTGGTAGAACCGGGACTTTTGGAAAAAGGAAGGACCGGTCCTCGGGTGGAATTGGACCCAAAAAGAAGTGGGGATGGGGTAAGGGCCCTCAGGCCAGGCGTTGAGGCCCGTTTTCTCAAAATAGGGACGTCAGGCGCAACGAAACAGGCGTTTTGCAAGAGGCACCTTTGACGATTTTCTGTGCTCGGAGAAACCCGTAAAAAAATCTGAAAATTTGAGAATCCATATATGAGGTCGTGTTATTTTTAGGAAAAACATTAGAACATTTTTTAAAAATTATTTAGACCAAGAAATGATTGTCGCGCAAATTCCATACATTTTCCATTTTTGCCACTCAGCCATGTGTGGGCCAACTTAAAAAGTACTCCAAATTCAGTGAGTTTTCACTCTCAGAAGAATGTGTGAAAAAACCTGAAATTGGAGTACTCATAGATTTTGTTGTGATCTTTCCAGGAAAACGCTAAATAAATTAAAAAAAATCWTTCCAACTGCGAAATAGATCGCGGCCGCAATTTGCCATTCAACCTCTCTCTCTCTCTCTCTCTCTCTCTCTCTCTCTCTCTCTGGTAGGACCCCCGCCTCCCTCTCTCTATCTCTCTTTCTTTCTCTCTCTCTCACACTCGTATCAACAAATGGAACAAAACTCTCTCTCTCTCTCTC
>BFEA01000092.1:2368271-2393637 GCA_003427395.1 Chara braunii
CACTCTCTCTCTCTCTCTCTCTCTCATGCGCGCACGCGCGTGTCTCGCTCTCTCACTCGCTCCCCTCACCCCCCCACTCCAACCCACCTTCTGATTCTTCCTTGAGCTAAAAGTCTCTCCTTTTTTGAGTTGAGGGTGAGAAGAGATATTGACAAACTCCTCCTGTCCACTTCACAACTTGTAGTCGGTTGAAGGCAGTGGCCAGTACTACGCAGGCAGAGAAGCAGTGGCGGTTGCAGTGGCTGTTGCAACAGTAACCGCAACAGCAACAGCAAAGGGAGAAGGAACAAGGGGAGCATCAGGAGCAACGGAGGAGGTGTAGGAATAGCATCTGAAGGAGCCACACGTGAGGAGGAGGGGTTGAAGCAGGATGGAGAACATGCAAATGAGGAGGCAAAAGAAGAGCTGTGTTGGAAACACACCAGAAGCAGCAGCAGGAGGAGGGGGAATAGCAGGTGGAAGAGGGGCAGCAGCTGGTGTATTAGTAACAACAGTAGCCGGAGGTGAGGAGAGGCACAGGTGCCGCTTGAGGAGGAGAGGTAATGAGCTGGGCTAGCTGATGCCCATTTAGCAATATTGTGAGCTGATGTAATGAATGATTAGCCTGGCAACCAGGTTCATGGTCCACTATCACAGGACACAACTGCTGCTTGCATTATATTTGGTGTTACAGTTCATATCTTCTTCTTCTTCTTTTTCTTCTTCTTCTTCTTCTTCTTCTTCTTCTTTGTTTTTTTAACATCTGCTGGCGGTACTTACTACTGTGGGTGATACGGCGGCACAACTTTGTTTTGGAAAATATGGTCTTAAAAGTTGTGAAGCAGGTCGCCGCGCAGATGGCTCCTCAGCCGCTCCTGTCTATTTGTGGGGAGCTGGTGTCAAAATTCATATCAGTCTCTGCCTGTTGCAGATGCTGGGTGGTAATTTGCTAACAGTTCGTTGACATCGTTGTATGGGTGGTAATGGCTCCCCCAGGTGAAGAGGAACGGAAACGATTGGATGACCAACTGTCTAAACGCAGGCTGGCACTGGATCCAGCCGGTTATTTCATCATATACTTGGATCGTGCAAGGGAAGAGATTGTTGCTGATCATTATCGCAACGTCATCAACGACAAGGGGATTGCATGTGATCCGAAAACAGGGAAACCAATTCCCTGTGATGGGTCGTACAAGCCAGCTCCTAACAGGTCTTTCAGGTAATGATTCCTCCACCATGTGCTTGCTTGCTTCTTTTTTTTCTTTTTCTTTTTCTTTTTCTTTATTTTTCCTTTTTTTTTTTGAAGGACGACAGCATACTTGCGGCACATAGGTGAAGTGGCTGCGCAGTGAGGTGCGCTGATCGCAGATGCACGAAAAAAAAAGAGGAAAAAAAAGCAACCGTGATATGTATACACGCTGGAGAGCGCGCGCGCGCGCGAGAGAGAGAGAGAGAGAGAGAGAGAGAGAGAGAGAGAGAGAGAGAGAGAGAGAGAGAGAGAGAGAGCAAAGAGCCCTTTCAAATTATTCAGACAACCCCTGCCGGTACTCCAAAAAAGTCCCTGCCAAAAATTGGCAAGGGTCCCGTCGGCAGGAGAAGGGCAGTCGCTCGACTTGGTAGTAAGGAGGGAGCAGGCCAGCTATATATGGTGTAGCTTCAAACTCAGGTCCGTGTTTCAGAATGCAATGACTTGCTAACTCAGCAGGTGTTTTTATGGCTTCAGTCCACTACTCACCAAATGTGCAAAACTAGAATGAATCTTCTCCTAGAAACTGGAACCGTACAAGGCATATGTTTTTCTTTTGTGATGAGTGGAGCAGGGCCTTAGGGCCACTGCACGTAAGAAAAGGAAAAACAAAAAGACGAGACAGCTGCTGTAGTGTTTGTAGTACTTTCGTAACCCATAACTCTTGGAACACAGACCTGAATCCGAATCCAGGATATATTGTTGGCCTGCTCGTGGTCTTTCAGCAGTTCAAATGAACATCCTTCCAAATGCATGAGAACCCTGCTGATTCTTTGCAGGGGAACTTTTGGAAAACAGAATGGATCCAACGAGTAGTACAAAGTGGGCCCAGAATATATTTTTTCTGTGCATTTACAATTTTTAAAAGGGAGGGACACATTTGGTTACCACGGCCTACGCTTTTTTATTTTGTTTTTAAATTAATTTGTAAATGCGCCGCATCACGTGTGCGCATGCGCGATGCGGTGCACGTGTGCAACTTGCGCGCACGTGATGAGCCGCATGTATGGACGGCGGGCGGCCTTGAGAGAGCATCATTGAACTGATCGGCCCCAGGTAATTCAGAATGATTTTATTTTGGTCATCTTATTGTAACTGGATTCGAACTTGAGACTGTATTTCTTTCTTGCTTTTTGTTTTTATATTTATTTCAACAGTTCAGTGATGTGCCAACTGATCTAGGCTCATTGGTATGTGCTCGCTGTTTTTGAGCGAGCTCTTTGAAAATTCGTTGGTCTAGGTTGTGGAGCGTAATCCTTTTTTCAAAAGAAAGAGAAAGAAAATGGGAAGTGGTCCTGGGACCTTGTCCCACTTCATCCGTTGAGCTAGGCCCACGTTTAGTTTTCTACGCCGTGCGACTGTAGGCGATGAAGGAGATGCACGCCCTCGCAATCATCCAGCGGTCCGCTCTTTTTTTAATGGTGAATAGATATTATCACGTTTTTTATTCCAACAAAATTGTTCCGAAAATGACGTTTTCTCAAATGCTACGCCCCCTCCCCTTGCCACTTTCCATTGAGCTAGCTGTCTCCTTTTTTGGAGACAGCCAGTTCAACGACCGTTGGCGTCCTTTCTGGAGATTTTTTTTTTGTTTGATGTTATTTTATTATGTTTTGAGAAATCTGTGAAGTTGCTTGTACTTTGCTATTTTCGTGCGACTTTTGAAGGACTGAATATGCATGAACTACGGCCAATTTGGTGCGACCTTTGAAAGGCCACATATGCGTCAACTATGGGAATAGGGCAACTCTTCATAGGATCGGAGCGACCACAAGTGGTTAACGGGGAGTAAGAAGTGCACTCTATAGATTGGTGTGAAGTTTGCTTGGGATGGCCTTATGGTTTTCTTATAAATTGAGGTGAAAAATGGGGGGTCGGTTAACCTTTTCTCCTCCTCGGACGTCATGTATGGCACTCCAATTGTGGAAAAGAAAAAAAAAGAATGAATTGGATCTTAGGTGGATTTTTTAATGCATTTCTGAATTTGAAATGAATTAAAAAAAACAGTTTCAGCCGTCACACCGTTGAGCTAGGTCCACTGAACGGTGCATGTGGGACAAGGTCCCTGGAATTGCGTGAACCATGGTTACAGGAAGCAATTTTTTTCTCTTTTTTTAAAGGAAATTAGCTGCTTTATTAATATTACTAGAGAACGACTCCAGTGTCCCTTACATCATATACACACATGATGCTTACCGTCGTTATGGCCAAGGGACCCTGAGACAGCAGGATTGAAAAACGGGAAGGATGTACTACCGCTCCACCCCCGCTTACCCTAGCCTAACCTTGCTCGCTGCTTTGAAAAGTCCAGCTATGCTATCCCTTCTAGATTCACAAGGAGGAGGAGAACCCATGCTTGTGCTTCCATTGCCTGGCTGGTCCTTCCCTGGAGATTGTTGTATATTGTAGGAATACTGCTCATCGGTGCTAGGACACCTCACATTAGATCGCCGGACCTGTACA
This sequence comes from Chara braunii, assembly GCA_003427395.1. Lineage (NCBI taxonomy): Eukaryota > Viridiplantae > Streptophyta > Charophyceae > Charales > Characeae > Chara > Chara braunii. Next base: position 2,371,960 of record BFEA01000092.1, read on the forward strand.
TCCTATTTTATCTTTTCTTCCTTTCCCTGTGCATTTTGCTGCCCCCCCCATTTGATCCTCCGTCCCCTGTTTGAAGTCCTACTGGAACCCTCGGATTCTCATCTCCTGTCAGCCCTTTTATTGTTCGTTAGTCGGAGTCTTGTAAGATGCGGCTAGCTATGTCTTTGCAGTATTGGATATTTGTGTTGCATCTTCACTGGGGGCCTTCGTTTCAGCTTCTGAAGGGGAAGGTTAGTGGTGTATCATTCTCTATCCACATGCTCGTCTAGTTCTGTTAACAGTTCCGCTGTTGGATTAAGCCCTGTCCTGCTCCAGTCCTTGAATATGAGGGTGGTACCTTTCATTTCTGCTACATTACCTCCCCCGGGCCAATCTGTTTCGAAGCCCCTTTGCATAAGCCTTGCCGTCTTCAGGGAATGTGCTTCTCTGTCAATCTTCAGGAGGTACTTTCACGAGATCGTCCTGATTTCTACCTCTATCATTTCCCTAGCTTCTGCCACTGACCTGGTAGGCTCATGTTGCTTGCTTCCCTTAAAGTCTTGCTGCACCAACTCTCCAGATGACCCAGGTACAGGTCCATGAAGAGGTTTCTGAGCTCTGAGTGCCCCTCCTCTGACATTTCTAGCCTGCTTATAGCCGTCAAGAGGAATAAAGGGTCCACAGGGAAGTACCGGCCTGTCAGGGCGTTCAAGCCTGATACTGCCAAGTAGGCTAACAGCCATTGGAGGCTCCTCAGAGTCCTCACTTTCTGCGGCCTGATTGTGCTGTATTGTCCCTTTCCATTGGTTGAATGTTGCCACTCCCTTTCGTCTTGTACATTTAGGATGACTGCTTGAAGAGTTTCACTTAGATTTGACAGCCTTTCGGTTGCTTCCTTAGCTTATCGTCCCTTTCCTTACCCATCCTTTGGTTTCGTCATCCCATATATGACCAATTCTCCAAACGCCTTCAGTGACCTACGTAACCCAACACTGCTGCATGTGTGTCAAAGTCCACATATGGTTGCCTTTGTCCCTCACCCAGGGGGTTGCCGAATAATGGCTGTCTCAGAACTTCTTTTTTCTTTTTCTTTTTCTTTTTCTTTTTCTTTTTCTTTTTTTTCTTTTTTTTTTTATAACAAAAACAGAACCTTATGGTTCTGGCTCTTTTCCATTCTGGGGAGCATCAGTCCGGTTCCTATTCCATTGGCAAGTCATAAGAGAATACAATGTATACTGACTCACGCTGCTCCACCTTAAAGTGTGGAGGCCGACATTGATTACTTCTCAAAGGAAGGATGTACCACCGTGCACCCCTGCCTGAGTTAGCCTATTCTACCTTGTACCTGACCTTGAATCCTAGCCTGTTTACCCCTTCGCTTTGATGCATGTAATAATCTCCTTGGGCTCCACTCGGCCTGTTCTTCTCAGCCCTTTGACTGTTGGATATTCTGTGCTGGAACTGTTGAAGTGGTCCCGTATCTTGAATCTCTTTTGTAAATCCTGCTAATCCCCTGCAATTACATTACTTCTACTTTAACCCCTTGAGACCCTAGGGCTTGCTTTTACTGCTGTTTGTTGTCCCCCCTTCCTAAACCCTAAACCCTAGTAAGGCTTTTGCTGCAGCTTTGGTGGAGCTTGTTGGTAGGTGTTGCTGAGGTTTTAGTGGCTGTGGGGTTTGGGATGTGTAAGCTATTGGTATTTAGAAATTACTTAGGGGGGTGGTTTCAAATGGGAGGGGAGGGTGGTTGGTTGGCTAGAGTGGAGGGGTTGGAAGGTGTATCGTGAGTGTGCGGTGGGTATTGGGCGATTTGCATTGACCGGGAGATGAATGATTGTATGGGGTTTGTCTGTGCTGGAGAGGGGAAAATTAATGGGTAAGGGGAGGAGTTGGAGTGGTTGAGGGGGGAAGGACTAGTCAGTTCTTGAGGACTAGCCGATCGTTCTTAACTGTCCCTATAAGGCCTGAGCCTAGCTTTGAGACACTGAATCTTTGGATTAGTTTTTTTTTTTTTGGTCGGGGGCTCTGTCAATTTGATATCAGGTTTTCTTCCATTGTATATACAGTTCTGTTTCTATCGTGTAATTTATGTGACTAATGGTTTCTCAGGGGAGACGGGGTGATCTTCAAAAGTTTTGACTCATCTTTCCTTCCATAAAGACCAGATGGTTCTTTTCCTCATGAGGGAAGAGAATGATTCGAAACCTTTGAGCGGGGGGTTTTGGTCTAAGTTGAGGAATAGTGTGCCTGGACTTATCAAAATTGCCTTGTCTGAGAGGGTGTTCGATGTGCGTTCTATTTCCTGCCATAAGCTTCTGGCCTTGGGCAGTCGATGAAACAATGATTAAGTGTTTTGGGAGTCTGTTGGTTGCAGGCCTTACATCAAGAGTCTTGATCTGATCTGTTGTCCTTGCTGCGTCTTTGAGGCAGCCAATAATTCACTGGGACTGCCCTGAAGGCTATAAGCCATCGTAAGTTGGCTAGGTTAACAGGTCTGGTGCAGAAGATTGATGACCAGGGTGGGGTTATCTGGATTCTGTGAGTGAGTTTTCTTCTTTTGTCCATCTTTTTTTTAGGGTGTTGGATATAGAGATAGATTTGGAGAAGAGGTTGTAGCTGAACCTGGGTTTGTAGTCAGATAGCTTGTGTAGTCGTGTAACAGTGACAGAGTGGTTGTGGGTGCTCCAGGTCCATTCTGTTGGGTCTATTTCTAGATTCTGTATATTTGATAGGAGCTTAAAGACTTTGTTTCTTTCTCCTTCTATGATCCTTATTCTTTGCAGGTTACTCGTTTTGAAAGATCCTTCTGCTTTCATTTCTGTTTTCAGAAGACTTACTGGGTTTCCTGGTTCCTCAAGGGTGAAGATGTCGCAGCAAATCTAGCTTTTGTTTTGGTTTTCGTAGTATTTGAATATGAGGACCTCAAGTATTGTGCCCTGATCCTCTGTTGCCGCCCAATCGTCGTATTGCCATTTTTGTTTGGTACGTAGTAGGTGTCTCCATTCTAGTGGTATGCTCTCGATTATGTGATTCAGGCTTGCATGGTGGATTCCCTTCAGTGTTGATCGCAGGTCCTTCTCGGATTTCCAGCTGTTGGTTGTTTCTTCCCAAAGATGTTGGATTTGGACATATTCCTTTCTCTACCAATGGCCCCATTTGGCTTCTGATTTGGAAAGGGGGAAGCTTTCACTTTTCTCATTCCTAATCCAGGTATTCCCGAAGAGGGGTTGTCTGAGTATTTCATCCCTTTTTTTGGGTTCCTGCTTATTTTATGGGAATATGTCTCTCCATATGCGTAGTATCTGTAGCCAAAGGGATTTCGAAGGATCATTGTCATCCAAGTGTTGTTGTGGGTCTTGGTTCCTTTTGTTTTTGAGAAGAGGCCAATGTTTGTTGAAGATCCAGAAAAGTCCTGACATGTTTTCCGATGATTTGAATGGGGCTAAATCCCTGATGTGGTTGAGGGCTAGAGGTATCCAGTGCAGATTGTCATGGAAGGCAATTCTCAGGATCCACTTAAACCACCAGTACTTGCCTCAGCTATCGGCTGCGGGAAAAAGATAGAGTAGAAATGTTTCTAGTCGGATGAATTTGGGCGCTCCTGTAGTAGCCCGTACGTTTCCTAAAACTGTGGCGCGTTAACGGGCACGACTCGAGGAAGTACTGGTGGTTTAATTTGGAGGGTCTGGATTTGGCGGACTGGATCTAACAGGCCAGGCCACCCTTGGCCTTGGGCTGAGTTACTGTTTGCCAGACCACCTTATGGATGAAGTGCGTGTTGTCAGGATCGCCTGACCACAGGAAGGCTGCTGTCTTTCTACGGATTTGCTTTTGGAAGTCGTCTGATGGGAACCATATGGAGGTTGCATACCACATCATGGCTACGATTGAATTGTTTAGCGCTAGGACCCTGCTTAGTAGTGATATGTGAATACCCTTCCAAGTATGCATTCTATTAATCATAAATGATAATAAGGAGGCGACTGATGTACTGTGGCAACCTTTTGAGTTCAGAGTGATTCCAAGGAAACGAATCGGGGCGGAAGGGTCTGCCCAGTGCATCCCGTCTGGAGTGAGTTCGATGGGTGAGGGGACTTCCGCGATCCACCAACAAATTGTTTTTGACCAGTTTGCTTTCATTTTTTAGGCCAATTGCAAGGCTTGCATTGCTCTTGTAAGTGCTTGGAATTATGAGTTTGAGGCCCTGATGAGAACTGTGAGATCGTCAGCAAATAGGAGAGTGGTCGGTATGTGGAGGGGTTGACCTCTATCGTCCTTAATGCTCACGAGTCTCACAATGGAGAGATCCTTTCTCGGGAAGGCTGCGATGGCTTCCATTACGAATAGGAAAATAGGGGCTGCCAATGGGCCTCCTTGCCTGACCGATCTTGACATTTTATAGGGATTGGAGAGGAAGCCGTTGATTTGCACTATTCCTTGAGCATCGTCGTAAAGTATCCTCACCCATTTTTGGAAAACCGGGCCTACGCCCATCCTTTCCATGCAGGATTGGAGGAAGTCCCAGTTAACTTGGTCGTACGCTTTCTCAAAATCAAAGAAGAGAATTGCAGTTGTGATCCTCTTTTGGTTTATTAATCTGGTGGACTCGCTGAGGGCCATGACATTGTCTAATATTAGCCTGCCTGGGATGAATCCTATTTGGTCTAGGTGGAAGCAGCCTCTTGTGACTCTGTTTATTTGCGAGGCTAGGAGCTTGGCTAATATTTTGTAGGAGACATTTAGTAGGGAGACTGGTCTATAGTTTCTAATGCCCTCTTTGTTTCCTTTTTTGTAGATCATGGTCACTTCTCCCGTACTTAGAGTTGGTCCTAGGGATTCTTCTTCCCAAACTCTCTTAAGAAAGGATAGGAAAAGGGGACCGAGTTTATGCCAACTCGCCATCTAGAATTCTCTAGAAAGACCATCTCTGCTTGGGGCCTTATTGGGTGTTGAGTCCTTAGCCCTTTGTGGAGTTCTTCCAATGTGATGGGTTCTTCAAGGTATCTTGCTGTTTCAGATGACAATGTGCGATTTATGTGCGTCAAAAATTTGGCCTTGACTCTTGATATTTCGTTTGTCCTTCCTGGTGGGGTTTTGTTGGTATATAGTTCTATATATAAATTGGTTGCGATATTGACTAACTGGGTTGTTTCAGAGGTGGGGATGCCTTGCTCGTTTAATAGACATTCTATCTTTGAGTTTCTCGAGTTTGATTTGATTTTTTGAAAGAAGAATTTGGACATTTTTTCATCAAGTTCCCAGTCTTTGACTCTGGCCCTAAGTTGTAATCCCCTAAGTTTCAACTTCGTCCATTCTGATAGTTCCTCCTTGGATTTGGAGTATAATTCTGCGTAAAACTTAGAGGATGAGTCTCTTTGGAGATTTTTCTCGGGCATTTCTATTGCGTTTTTTAGTGCTTCTTCCCTTTCTTTTCGTTTAGTTGCTAGTCTTATGGAGGAATGTGATACTTCGGTGCTGATATTCTTTATGATTTCCGAGAATTCAGGATATATGCCCTCATTGGAACTTGTCTTTGCTTGTCAGTTAAGTATGTTGGCTAGTTCGACTTGGAACGATTGGCTGGATAATAGTGTGTTGTTGAAGCGATAAAAGTTCTTACCTACGTAGCCAGATTTGGTAAGCCTAAAGGAATCTGAGATGAGGAAGAAGTCTATTCTTGACAATGACGTTCTTCCTAAGGAGGTTTTTCTACGGTATGGGTCTATGAAATTTTTCCTTGTAATGAATTCAGATAGATCTACGTTGTTGGACTGGGGGGTGGGGTCCTGTGAGTTGGAAATTTTGCTTAAGATGGAGTCTTGTAGCGAGTTCCAATCTCCCATAATAATGGTATGATTATGGGTGGAGATAAGTTGTTCTATAGAGAGAAGGAAGGGGTATTTTTTGTGCGGGGTATTTGGGCCATATATACCTAGAACGGTTATATCCTCTTCTTTGGATTTGATATCAATCTTGGCCCATTTGTCTACTGTTTCATCATGACTTGAGGATAGCACCTCAATATTATAGTTAGCGGCAATTTTTTGGTGGAAGAGAATGATGCCTGTTAAGCCATTTGGAGCTGCTGTGGACCATACTGCATGCTTGACGAGATGTAATTTCCTAAGGATTGTTGCTTGGATCCTCTTTTGCTCTTCACTATTGGTGAGATGAGTTTCTTGTAGGCATATTATGTCAAGGGGGGGTTGCCCGAACCAGCCTAGGTTTCAGTCATGTTTCTCCATTTGACTGGGTTGTCCAAGATGGAAGCCAGCCCGTTGATGTTCCATGACAAGATTGCTAGTTCTGGTTGTTTTCTAATTTCTTTTAGGATATCGGCTTCGGTGGTGGGTTTGAATTTCTTTGTTCTGCGTCCAGCCCCTATATCAGGGGAACCATTTGGAGGGTCTTCCATTGGCGTGTGTGATGGTTGCCCTTAATAAGGGGCTGGGTGTGAAATTAGGAAGCAGCGTTAGCGGTTCTCCTCTCCTCCCTCTCCTCCCTTGCCAGCTTTGCCCTCTCCAGAGGTGCCTCCTTCTGTTTCCCAACCACTCTTCTCTCATGAAAGCTGCCATGTTGTATGCAATCCTGCCGACCTCGTCCTTGTGTCCCAATAAGGCATAGGGGATTTCGCACAAGGCTTCCATTGCAGGCCTTCCATCAGTACCGCCTGGTGGTCATATATTGCCATGACTGGGCTCATGTCCCTGAAGTGAGATGATTTATTGTCATCTTCCCACACCACACTCGGGCTCTTGTCCTTCCTAGATGAGCAGGGGCTTCTCCTCTGATATATTTGTTCTCAGAAAGTGAGGGACCTTGTCACAGCCTTGTGTTGTGATTATGGTCAGAGACGGGCGGACTGCAATCTGCTATTCGCCGAGACACACTTTTAGTTGTTTGTAGGTATTTGCCAAGGATTCAGTCCAAGTGAGAATCTGCAACTGTACGAATCCAGGTCGTCGATCGAGGGTCAATCTGAGCTGCTGTATCCATAAGACCGAAGTGTTGAAGCGGAATGGCATGAAGGGGTTGAGAGAGATGGTGTCAATCTTGGCAGTAACTGCCAGATCAACTGGGTTATCATCTGCAATTTTGTTTAGGGAAAGAGAGATCTTTCCTAATTCCTGGTTTTGTTCCTCCAAGTGTCTTGTTTGTCTTTCCAGGATTGCTATTTGTCTCTCATCGTTGTATCTTGGGTGTCCTCTGTTGCACTTGAGGGATGTAGGCAATCCAGGTGCATTTCGCTGTCCCTTTCCTCTGGCTCTATGTCCCCTTCCCTGCACTTCTTTGGATCAGGAGTTTTGTCAGATCCCTTGACCTCTTCCCCACCACCGCTGTCTTTTCTTTTCATTTGGCCTGGATTTCCCTTGCTGATTCTGCAACTGTTCTTTGATTCCAAGATGCCTTCGAGCTGCAAATTTTCGAGGTACGCTCTTTTTGCCTCCCTGCCCTTTTCATGGACTTCGCTGAGGATCTGTTTTTTGTGCAAAGCATTCCCAGTGTAAAGATGTCGTACCTGTGTGTTGTTTTGTCATTCCTTTTCCCTCCTGCTGTTTGCCATCTGCTTCCGTGAGGAGGGAACACATCTGGTTTGCATGCCGGTTCTGATTCTGCCAAGGTCGAAATCCACACTGGGGATTCCTTGAGGTCATCGAAGACCCAACCTGTGTAGGCTGGGTCGTTGATGATCCAGATGCCCTTCATTGCTTCCGCCTCGACCAACATTGAAGGGTGCATTCATTTTCTGTCCCCTTTTCTGTTATTCAGTGGGCATAGGGGATCGTTCCCCATGTGCCCCTTGATTCTGCATCTGAAACATAGTGGTTTTGCCTTCGTGGAAATGTATACAGTCTGAATTTGATGGCTCATCCTGAAGAACCACTTGTCGGGAAGTTCAGGTGGGTTGCTTGCTTTCAGCTCGACGCATGCAATTCGAGAATTGGTACTTGGAGTTAAAAAGCCCGGGGCTGAGGAGACCCACTTGACCAGCGGGCATTGGGGGTAGGAGTCCTTCAGCCTCTCCTCAACCATGCCGTGCAGGACGTCTGACTGGTTGTCGAATTGAATCCAGAAGTGTTTGGTCATCAACGACTGCCTATGTCTTGACGATCCTTGGGGTGCGTATCTGTTAGGTCTCAGTTTGGTGATTGACACAACTGATCCTTCACAATAGAGAGCTTGGATAGACAAGAGGTACGTGGCGTAGTTAGGATCGGCACACAATACGGTGACTGCATTTCTGCCTCTCTGTTGATATGCTACCTTGGGTCGGTGTTTCTCAAGCTTTCTATATTCTGGAGTGTTTTACGGATTCTTCTCCTTTTTTCCGCTGGCGGAAGGTGTTTCAGTTTTGCCAGAAATGAGCACACTTCTGCGTGGGTTTCGTAAAATTCATCCAGCACGGGAAGATGCTCTTTTAAATACTCCCAAACTTCGACCTGTGCTACCTCGTCGTTGTTGATTTTCACGAGTTCTTTTGAGATCATTGGTTTGATACTTGTTTCTTTAACCATCATGTTGAGGACCTCCTGGCTTAGGTCCTGCTCGCTCTGAGCACCCGTCCTCCTTGGACTTGCGCCCGAATCTGGGGTGAAGGTTGAGCTTGTGGCTGCTCCGGAGGCTGAACTTGAGGCTGAGCTGGTTCCTACTGCTGAGGTTGGGGCCGGGGGTGTAGAATGAGCGTTTGTCATGGTGAGATGGGCAAGCGGATAGAGGCACGGGATGGCTGACGTGGAAATATTGGAATTTGGACATGTGTGGTTGATTTTTAAAAATTGACAGAGTTACACCTGGGGATCATAGGCACAACTCTGATAATGCAGTGAACCGAAAAAAATGTTAGAGCTTCGCCTCCCCACCTGGGGATTGAAGGATCAGAAGGATCCTGGAAAGGATTTCAAGGGGAAGTGAGACTTTGCCTCCGCTCATGGGGAACGTGTGACCCGGACTGTAATGTTCCAAGAAGAAGAGAGAAGTTAGAGTTTCACTGCCCCACCTGGGGATCGTAGGGTCTGAACAAAAGAGAGAGAATAGAAAAATCCTCAATGGATTCCTCACATGCAGCTACGAGAGTTTTGCTTTGAGTGGGAAGAAGGAAAAATGGAATGGACCAGGTTAATGAGGATGGCTGAGCAATGCCGTAATCGTTGATGGAATAATAAAAATTGTTGTTGTTGTTGACACTGATAATAGTGAAAATGTTAAAAATAATATTACTATTAATAGTGTTAATAATTGTGATAAAGAGGGATAATAATAAGTTTAAATAAAAATAGTAATAAAAAAAGGGTGTAGTGAGCAGTGGTATGGTGTCGTGGGGGGGTAGTAGGTACGGGGAGGACGTATGGGGGTGGAGAGTCATGGGAAAACGTGGGTGGGAGGGGCTGGTCGGGTAGGGAGTTGAACGCTATGGTCGAGGAAGGTGATGTGTGGGTGGGATGTAGAAGGCGCTTGAGTGTGAGGGGGGGGTGATGGGGTGTTGAATGAAGAGCGGGTGAGTATGAGGGGGCGGCGCACGAAGGGGTTGAGAGATTGGGTTGGGAGTCGGGCAGCGAAGTCGGGATGGGGAGGGTGAGAGGATAGTTAGTTAGTGTGATGTGAGGGGATTTGACGGAACGAGGCGCGGGTGCGGGGGGTGGGTGGTTCTGGGGTGAGGGAGCGAGGAGTAGTGAGTAATATGATGAGATAAACAAAATGATTGACCAGGCTTATGAGGATGGCTGAGCAATGTCGTAATCGTTGGCGAGTCACTTTGTCTTTGTTATGTCCTTTCAATTAGCACACGTGCGCACGCACGTGATGCGGCGCATTTACAAAAAAGGTTAAAAATAGTAAATCAAAAAAGGTAGGCCGTCGTAACCGTAAGTGTCCCTCCTTTTTGAAAAATGTAAGTGCAGAGAAAAAAAATATTTTGGGGCCACTTTGTACTAATTGAATATGTTCTGTTTTCCAAAAGGTCTCCTGAAAAGATCAGTAGGGTTCCCGTGCTTTTGGAAGGACGTTCATTTTTTTTTTTTTAACAAAACTTTGCATCTACAGATAGGAGCGATGATAAGAGCATACACTCCTACCCGTGTCGTAGAGTGCTCCAGTCTATTTGTGGGGAGCTACACCTGCAGGAAAACGGGTCCAACGTCCCCTGATAAACATTAATCGCGTCCTCTGATAAGCATCAATCAGTACATGCTGCGAACTGGGCCCAGCGCCCCTCATGAAATCTGCTGCACTCCCCTCTTAAAAGAATGAAAAGAGAAGGAAAATGCCTCTTCAGTTCAAACGAACCGCCAGATCTATCCTTAACAAACTAGCATTCCTTCCCCTTCCCCCGCCCCTCCTTTTTTTTTTTTTTTTTTAACATATCATAGCACCTTTACCAGAGCTAGATGAGAAAAGGGGGAAATGGATCTGCAAAATCTATAGGGTCCCCGAGAGAGGCTCCTGCTCTTAGCGAAAACCAGTCCTTGAAGCTGAGTTGGAAGTCCCTTTTGAAAGAAACTTCCAACCCTTCTCCCCCTGGCCACGCCACCTCTCCCCTACACCCCCAGCCAATCCAGTACAAATTTCTGAATTAATTATTGAATGTCCTTTTTCCTTTGGAAGTTATGGAGTTTAGGACGCAAACCATCCCAATGGGCTCTGATTTTTGTTTGTACGAATTTAGCAATATATTATGCAATTCCAGTTCCCCCCAGTGCTACATTTTCCCTTTCACAGACACATCGTTTGTACCATAAGACCCAAACGATCGCTTTCCTACCACTTTCAAAAAGATTGGACTGAAAAGAAGACAATATAAAACCTTGTGGAACCCAATGTCCTAACAGAATGGCCTTCCAGTCCCAAGGCCAATCAAAACCAGTGAGTACCCTCCAAACATAATCCGATTTCCTCCATAGTAAAATTGAAACAGGGCATTGCAAAAAAATGGGCTTGATAGTTTCACGACATTTTTTACTAGGAAAGGAGGACACGCATGATTTGCACCAAGGCAAGGCCAATCCCTTTTGTTCCATCGAAGAGTGGTCTATGAGCCAGTCGTTAGTAGGCAGACAACGATGAGCAATTTGCCATTGCAGGGATGAAAATTTAGTTGGGCGTTGTCTGATTTAAAAAAAAAGTTTAATGTGTTTAATTGAGTTCAAGTCAAGATTAAGGTGTCTAGCCCATCTTTCCGAAAGATTGCCGAAATGTCAACTTTTGGCCTTAGGAGACGGTAGACAACTTTTACCGATAGGGATTGTAATGATCTAGGTTTTCCTTTCTTACTAGTCTGCCAAACCCACTCTGCGGGATCAAGTGGAGGCTCCGAGATGGGCATTTTTGGGTGAAAAGCTCTCCACCCCTTAATTGAGGAGATAAAGAGAACCCTGATTCTATAGAGATGGGATAGGGGAAATAGACTAACTGGATCTGAAGGAGAATGGAACAAGAAAAAACATATATTTATCTTACAGGTGCTCACTAGAGCTCTTTGCAAAAGCATGTGGACCACCTGACCCACTACCCTGTGTCTGTTGGTTTGGACCCCTACCACCCAATCCGCATCCTTAATCCTGGGCCCTGTCCTAAGGGATGTTACTCAAGCCAGGGGTATAGAGAAAATAATCTGGTCCAAACTTATATGGATATGATGAGCATATGTAAGGGATTGCCTCAACTGCTTCCCCGTCTTCCAGTCCTTCCTACCTAGATCCCATATGTCCTCGATTCACGTAACCCCCTTTTTTCCCATTGACACCATGGTGGAGAAGAACTATTGAAGATGCATCCATTTAGGTCTGTGATCCCTCCGTTACCAAAAAGCGGTTGGCAAATGACCTCCTTATATCGAGTAGGAAATGGTATGTCTGGCGACGGTAGGCGTCTCCACATTTTTAACAAAGTTACCCACAGATTATGCAAGACAATATCACTCCTCGCCCCCTCCTTGGGTAAAGGGGATTTCCCGACGAATTTTTTGATACGGTTTTGAGGATATTTGCAAAAAGGTTCAATAATAAGTGGGAACGATGGGTATTTTGCCTAACCGGATGGTCTGGGAAGTATGGTGTGAGTCAGCTGCGAGAATGAGAATAATACGGACACTTTGTTCGAAGGCAGGGCTTACCAACAGTACGGCCCCTGGTCCTTTCTGATGGATGGGTTGAACCAGTTTACTGAGGCTGTGTTATTTTTGGGACCGCGACAAGCGGGGTTACCGGTAATTAGGATTTTCGGACGCGGGTGTTTTCTCCATTTGAATAGGACCATGGCTTGGTCGCTTAGTATAAGTAGTTTGTCTAAGGGCTGTCTTGGCATCCAGCCAGGTTGACCCCTGAAGACGCCAGACTGGCGACTGGTAGAAACCGGTCGGGTCGTATCGCCAGAAGCGTGCACTATTTCGACGACCCATGGCAAAGGTGAGTGGTAGATAGTAGATATATTTTGACAAAAAGAGCTAAATCGCACTCAACGCACATCGCGAGCGACGCGAGACAGGATGATGAGGCAAAGAAGAGAAAGAGAGGGGAGAGAGAAAAAAGAAAAGAGAAAGGGTAAGAGAGACAAGACGAAAGAGCAAAATCCGAGCGCAGGTGACGCTTATCCTCGGCCCATGAGAGCGGGTGCAAAGTGTATCAAAATCCTGCATCCTTTCAAAAATGTCTTCACTCGAGACCGGGGCAAGCCTACAAATTTGTTCGAGAGTCATGACCTGCCAAGGTTTATTTGTAAATAAAATTATTTTTTTTATCCATTGTATTGCAGGAGCTTGATATTGAAAATTTGGATCAAGAATCCTTAGACCCCCCGTAGTTTTGGGTTGAATCAGGGAATGCCAAACCACTCTAGAGATTACCTTATCTTGCTCATGATTCCCTCTCCATAAAAAAGTTGTAACCTGTCTCTGTAGGATTTTGGTGCGTGCACTACTCATGGCCCAAAGAGCTTATTTGTACCAGATAGAAGCCAAGATAACATTATTAATAATGAGGGCCCTCCCAAATATCGAGGTATGCTTATTCTTCCATTGATGCATTTTGTCAATCGCTGGTCTGGACACCCATTCATCACGCGTTATGGGTTTCCCAACCGCCGTGAGGGAAATACCGAGGATGCGAACTGAGGCTTCTGGTGGCAGCAATCTTACTTTAGGTTGTTCTGGGGGCCGATCACCAGTGGAATGAATCCACCAACCTTGAGTTTTATTTCCCCAATTGACCACCATGTCTGAAACTTGCAAAAATTTATCCATCAAGGCTTGAATATATACCATATTGCCCTTTGTTGCATCCACCATAACCGCGAGATCATCTGCAAACATGGAGCAAACAAGGATGGCCTCCTTTGGGATGCCATAAATCAGCAGGCGCAGTAGATTACGATTAGCCCTAAGTTTGACTCCTAACGCTTCCATAATAATTAGAAAAAGAAATGGAGCCAAGGGATTTCCTTGCGTAATCGACCTTTGTAGCTTGATGTCCAATGAGAGGAGGCCATTCACCTGGATTCCAGTTGTAGCATTAGTATGAAGACTTCATACCCATTTACGCAAATTGGGACCAAAGTTCATTTGAACTAGGCAAGCCTCCAAAAAAAAACAATCCACATGGTCATAGGCTTTTTCAAAATCAATAAAAATGAAGGTTGCGTTTTGTTTAGATTGACGAGACAACTTAACCATTTCGTTGAAAAGCGGAATATTATCCTAAATATGCCTACCACTAATAAATCCAGTTTGCGAAGGATGAATAATGTCAGTCATAACTGGAATCACACGATTGGCCAGGGCCTTAGCTAACATTTTATATATAATGGGAAGTAAGGTAATTGGTCTGTAATTCCTTATATTCGTTTTATCTCCCTTCTTACGTACGAGAGTGAGGATACCCTGTCCCACCAGTTCTCCCATCAGGCCTGATTCTTGTATCGAATCATAAAACTTCATCAGGTCCGATGCTAATGATGGCCATATGGTTTCCCAAAACTCTTTTGGGAGTCCATCCACACCTGGTGTTTTGTCTTCGTTCATTTGTAAAAGCTCTGTCCATATTTCCTCCAAGACTAAAGGTCACTCTAGATGATCCCTTTGTTCCTGATAAAGAGTATGAGTCATGGGCTGCAGAAAGTTTTTTATTGCAATGTTATCTTCCTCTCTCATTTCCGGATTCTTGGAGGAGGAAAAATGTTTTTTGTAAAAATCATAAGCAATTTTAAGACTGTCTGCCAAGGAGGAGGACAACAAAGGCTCAGGCCCAGCTGGATCCATGAGTCCTTCAATAGAAGCACGTCGTGAGCGTGCTCGAGATAATGCAAAAATTGAAACGTCCATTTGACCCTTTGTCATTAACCTTGTTAGCTTGTCCTTGATTAAGTGTCCTTGCCAACGATGTTTTGCAAAGGATAACAATTGATTCCTAAGCTCCTGAATATCAACTAGTTGAGGTGAAATATGAGACTGATTTTCTAATTCGTAATTTAGAATTTGTTCCTGGACATTCATTTCCTATAAGTATCTATTCTTGTCCCCAAGTTTTGAAAATTCATTGCGTCTTTTGGCGATAAATGCAAGACCATTATTAAACCATGCCTCATGTGAATCATGCTTATTTTTAGTAGTATACCAGAATTCTCATATATCTCTTATATATTGTTTAAATTGACATTGGGATAGCAACGAGGTATTTAATTTATAAAAACCTTTCCCCTAATCTGGTTTCTTCCTGAAGGCCAAAAGGGCTACACACATTTTGTGATCTGCCCCCGGCCACGGACTTTGAGGGAAGATTGCAGCCCATAGTAAGGCCCTATCTAAATCCTTTGACATAAAAATCAAATCTAACTTGGAACGAGATTGATGTGGCGAACCACTATTACGAATACAAGTGAATAAGCGTTCCCGAGGGAAGATCCTACGGTATGTATCAAATAAATGTTCACCCTCGCATAGTGAACTTATTATTACTTCATCCACTTCTACATATGTTGGATAGGGAGAGGATATTTTCCAACGGTCCATCCACCTATCAGGGGCCGCATTGCAGTCTCTTGCCATAATAACTGGTATCCCGTTCGGAATTTGAGTTCTGATTTCTTGAAAAAAAATCACCCTCTCCTGGACGTCATTAGGGCCATATAGATTGATCACGTAGACAACTTGTTTGGAGTTCTGTCTCTTCCCAGTTCTGCTCGTCGCCTACCTTTTCATGTCTTTGTCATGTAATGTTGTGGTATTGTTGTTGTCTGTTATGATGATGACGGTCCAGCTATGGCTTCTTCGTCGCCACGCGTTGAGGCATGGCGCCCTCATGCCCCTTCCCGCCCAGATTCGAACAGGCCTGTGCGGGTTACTGCGCTGAGCGCGACGAAGTCCGCTCGTGTTCGGCCTGGAGGGTCGACGGGAGCCGCTAGGAGCCGTAACACAAAAAAAATAGCGCTAACCCGTGCCACTGGCGCTTGATCATGACACCACTACCTTTCTTCACACCGGCTGTCTCAGAACTTCTTCTTTAGACTTGGGTTTCCAAATTCTCCGATCCTGTATCTTTCTCCGAGTTTTGATAAGGGCCGCCCGGTAGGGCAGAGGCGTGGTGTTTTCGGGTGTGTGGGTACCTCTGGGTTGTCCTCGTGTGCTGCTCTTGGGTCTGTTTTCTGTTCATTTCCCAGAATAGGCCTGACATATTTGATGGTTTTGCTCTTAGGCGCAAGTGCTCTGATACTGTTCCTTGCCAAGTTATTCCAGGCTGCCCTCTGCTGAGTGAGTGGTGTTATGATCTGTTTTACTTGAAGTGCTTCAGTTTTTTTATTTTGGATCGATTATTTTTAATTCCGCGTCTGGGATGTAGCTCTGTTTGTTAAGGTCACCCGACCAGAGGTAAGCTCTTGCTTTCTTATTTTTTGAGCCGGAGATCGTACGGTCAGGGGCAGTCCAGATGGACGCTATGTATACCTCGGTACCTGTGGGGGAATCTGGTCTTTCCATGTCATGTGCTTCAATGATGACATAATAGGTGCTATGAATTTTGCATAACAGAGTGTGCACATACTATGTATGAGCAGTGCATAACAGTGCAATAAATAGTGCACAACATAGTCTATGCTACTGCATGTACTACAAATAGGGCATAACATTTGGCATGCTACTGCATATACTATAAATTGTCCAAATTACATACTGTATGCTACTGCGTGTACTACTGCATGTACTATAAATAGTGCATAACGTAGTGTATGCTATTGCATGTACTATAACTAGTGCATAACATAAATCATGCAAATGAATATACAAGCGTGTACAGGTGTGCTATGGCACATAATGAACTTGAATGATACACACGATAGGTAATCATCATAGTACATGATGCAGGAAAACAGGGTCAGAAAACCCTCGTTCCACAGACTTGAGTCGACGAGAAAAAGAACTTCTCTACAACACATCCTTTTAAAGTTTAACTTTAAACTTTAAAGCCCTTTTAAAGTTTTTAACCTCCTTCAACCACACATTGGAGCCCACTCACACTTTTTGGAAATAACAGGGTTCCATTTGACATGGGCAAATGAGTTAAATAACCATATACTAAATCCCAGAGCCCCAGACTGAAAAGATGTCCCCCTTTGCCTTTCTGACTTGCCGGGATACCTGGCCAGGTTGCTTGGTAAGTTGGTACCTGTCCCGGCTCAGACAACCTGGGCAGATGTTCTTGGTGGATGGCCTGACTAGGGTCCACTTTATTTGATTTTGGCAGTACAAACTGTGTGGTTGCATTGAATCATCAATGGCTCCACAGTGACAACACTATCTTGTAGAGCACCACTGATACTGGCTTTCCAGTGCTGAATGGTTTGGGCCTGCTGGTTGAAAAGCGCACAACAGGTGTGCCAAAACACACACTCAAAAAAAAAGGAAGAGCAGGGAGGGCTAACCATGTGCATTCGGTGCCTGGCAAAAGAAAAATTGCCAGGCTTTTCTTTTGTTGCCCTCCCCCCCCCACCCCCCTAACATTTTTCCCTAATACAGTGGCACCTTCCTTAGATCCATCGTCCATGATTTTTTTTGATTTTTTTTACTTTTAATAAAGAAGATGGCTCCAATCTATTAGCGGGGAGCTGCACCCGCTGGGAACTGGGTCCAGCGTCCCAATTACAAAACGGGAGCAAAACTGAGTGAATTTGTAGCTTATGAGCAGCATTGATTGGCCTCGCGCGAGGGGACTAACTGCCCATATGAACCGTATAGACAGCTCATATCCAGCTCATCAATTCAGAGCAAATCAAGTCGAATCAAATCAAATCACGTCCTATAAAAAATCAACGAAACAAACGACGTCAAATCAGATCCAGGAGGGTGAGGTCCCCATCCAACTCACCCCCGCAGAGAAAGCTTTCCCATCAGCAAGAGAGCATGACTGGGGGAGACAACAAGAGCAAAAGCCACTCGTTATCCTTTTTTTTTTTTTTTTTTCCCTACTACACTCACGATCACTTTCCCTTCCCCAAATACCCTACCCCTTCTCGCCCCCATTGCTGGACGCGTAATACTGGATCCTGCTTCTGCAGGAATCGGAGTGTCATCACATCAGCATGTTGAGGCAAGCGGGTGGAACAGCAATGGCCAACATCATAGGCACGCACATAGGAAAGCAGACGAGAGAGTGCTCTTAGTAAAGAAGAGTTCAATCCGCTAGACCCCCGATCATCTAACGGCTGAACGGAGGAAAAGCAGGAAGGGGGCAACGAACCCCGCAAACCCTTGTTCCCTACTGCCGTTGCCGATAATGGAGGTGACCTCCTTGTAGTTGATGATGATGTCATTGCTGGCAATGGTGAGGTCGCCACCATCGTCGTAAATGAGTGGTAGAGGCGGCAGCGTGGTTAATGTTGCACCAGTCGATGATGCAATTGTTTGTTGACGTTGATGAAGATAATGTCGTTACTGGTGTCACGTGGTTAATGATATCGTTGTTGTTGTCGGTGATGTCATCAGTGATGCAGCTTTTGTTGTTCTTGACGTTGTTATTGTTGTTGTTGTAGTCAGTTATGGTATTGCTGTTGTTATGCTGGCAGGCACTGGTTACAAGGCGCGGCAGATTGCCGAGAGGCGGGAAGAGACCATGACTTGTTTTCATGATTTTTCATCCCAGTCCATGAGAACCAAAAATCTGGGGCACTCATGTCTCATCCATCGGTGCCCGAATGGGGGTTGTCTCACCACTTCTTCTTAGGATATGGATTTGCTTCCTTTTTTCTTGGCATGATTTCCCTCCACATTCTGAGCAGCGCTGTCCAGTAGGGTAGAGAAGCCTCTCCCTCATCCCGGGGGACCCTCTTCTCCGTCGTTTGCGGCCCGTCTTTGAGCTTCGTTCTTTCTTCACGACTTAGAAATTAGAATGGACGGGACATATTTGGTGCGCTTTCATTGGGGGCTAGGGATCGGGTACTGTCTAGAGCCGTTTTGTTCCATGCTACGGTCTTCACCCGAATGTAACGCCCGGTCATTATAGCCGTATTTGGGACCATTTTCTGTCCAGATGCAGCGATAATGACCGGGCGTTCTATTTGGGTGAAGACGGTAGGGATTGTTTGGTTAGAATCTTGACCACGCATTTTGGTTGAAGTGCCTTGGTTTCCTGTCTTGGATCCCAAATTCCCTGCCTTGGTTTTCTGTCCGTGATAGGAGCTGGCCCAGTAGGATACAGTGCAGGACTCTCACCCAGCGGACATCGGGATCGAATCCAAAATTCCCAACCTTTCGGAGGAGTGCTTTCTTGCAATCTAATGCCAGGTGATCTTTGGTATGTACTTTTCTTTATTAGGGTCCACATAGGCTTTGGCCTTCCGATTTAACTCTTTTATAGTTAATCCGGTATTCACCAGACTGAGGCTATATATCACATCATAGAGGAGATAGATGTATTGATGGTTAGGGATCTCCCCAGCAGAAGTGAAAGCTTGACCCCACTTCCCCACTTGTTGATTTGAGATAACAGGTTCTGTGCTATTTGCGGGGAAGGGACATCTTTTGTGACTTTAGATTCCCACATATCTTGTAGAGGTTTCCATACAGGGTCTATAATGCAACACATATAAAACACGTAGATAATGTAATCCATAACCCCATAACCATAGTAGAGATTAGGGATTATCATCTGGTCTGGACGTGCATTGAGCCCTCCTTCCCCACTGCGGCCCCCGTCTGACGTCCCAGACCCTTTCCCACCCCATCCCGTCTCCCTGGTCGAGGTACTACCCTAGCTCTTGTCTTATCTTTAGAATCCCAGTCAAGCTTCCTAGGAGAGCAGTGCCCTCCCTGGTACCCCCTGGGAAAGGCACAGCTGCTCCGCATCCTTTGCCCGATTTTCCTATGTAGTTGAGTTATCTTCTAGTCGAGGCCCTGGTATCAGTGAAAATGTTGTATTCATGGGATGCTGGACCCGGTTTCCAGCAGGTGGTGCTCCACACCAATAGAAAGGACCCCCCTAGAGGAACAGTACTGTCGGGGGATGCTCGTATCAACCCCGACAGAACCCCCCCCCCCCCCCTCCCCCGACCCATAACGTAGTATGACGTGGCAGCATAGTCCATAACATGGTCCACAGCAAAAAGATAACGAGGGCAAACTAGATAACTATACATCACTCTTTGGGAGGGCGCTCATCCCAATTGGATCTATCTTCTCCATGTTATGGTACACACCTACGATATGGAGTCCGGTAACCCACCTCAAGGGCAATCTCAAAAGGAAAGCAACAGCCTGCCTTTGGACAGGTCACCCCTCTAGACGACGATTGATTCCTAAAGTGTCATGGAGATACATGCTGATGAGCAAGAAAAACAGGGGTCTGGGAATTCTTGATCCGGAGCGTCAAACTAAAGCATGGCAAACCAAGTGGATCATCGAGTTGTTATCCCAGCAAAAAAAACTTACCCTGGATATGACTAGGTCTTGATCGAATTCGACAGTTGACACTCTATGAGCACCCCAGCGACCGTCTTCACCCGAATAGAACGCCCGGTCATTATAGCTGTATTTGGCACAACTTTCAGTCCAGATGCAGCGATAATGACCGGGCGTACTATTCGGGTGAAGACGGTAGCATGCAAGGACAGTTTTGGATAAGTTGTGGGTTGTGCAAGGTACCAGGCAGACTACCCATAACCAATGACAGGAGGTACTCCCCGGAGACTAACGTCTCCTATCGGCTGCATCTACTTAAGAAATTGGAGGGAAATCTTCCTGGCTGAGGTGAAACGGTCCTGATCCAAAGAGGAAGTCTTAAGCCTCCAGCACACCTGGACCTGGAGGTGCTGCACTGTGCGCCAAGCTTTTCCGAACCGCCAGTGGTGCACCTTTTTTCTTTTTGGCTGGCGCTGGTAGCCACTATGGTCTGGTAGGCCCGGGCCGCAAAATTTTCGGACTAGCCGACGGACAAATTTCTCCAAGGCCGGGGCCGTGTACCGGCGGCTTAAGACAACAATTATTTTGCAACCAATGAGTGACAAACCAGCAAGGAAAACCCTGGACCCAGACCAGAAAAGACACAAGGTGGGGCACATGGCTAGAAAGGGGAGTCTGGCAGATGAAGCACCTTTGGAATGATAACCTGAGAAGGTGAAGTACCCACTACTTAGCTGAGAGAAACACTAAAGGGGAAAGTAGCCTATCCTGTCAGAACAACCATCATCTGCCGCTGCCAGCGATAACCGTGGGTCTAGTCCTTGGCCTCTACAACACCCTGGGATTAAAAAAAAAAAAAAAAAAACAATGCAGGGTTGGATCAGGATGCTCAGGGGGGATACAAGTGCATGAGGGGAGACTGGGCCAGCCGCTTCAACAACTCTTGTAGTGCTGGAAGATTTGCGTCGCCACGGCACACAGTTTTCGTCGTGGGTAGGGGTGGGGTAGGGGGGGACAGGATTCTGTCTGTCAAGGGCTAGCAGGTTCCCTAACCCTAATCGCTTAGGCTGCCACTTGCCTCGCTGACACGAGTAAGCTGATCTTGTTTGATAAGTGGGTTCTATCGATTGAGCAAGTGCATCCAGCTTGGGGTTGATAAGGGGGTTGTTGTGTTGCTGGTTGCTGATTGGGACAGCAGGAGGTCAATCCTTCCCTGTTTTTTGGGAAGTAATCGATGCCTCCTGCTGCATAGCGAGATAGCCGGTTGACATCACATTAGGGAACAACCCACACACAAGACACAGTCAGTGTTCGCACTGCACACATATGCTTAAAGGGTCATGCTCGTATCTCCCCGTTAAGCAGGGCCCCCGGTGCATAAAGTTCACCATTAAACCACCAGTACTTGGCCCAGCTATCGAGTCCGAGCCTTGGCCGACCGGTGTGCCAAGCCGTGCTGAGGCTCGGACTACCGGGCGCTGCCTTCCCAGACCTCTGCGGAAAGAGGGGGGGGGGGAAAGACGAGAAAATGAACTAAAAGCCTTTTTTTTTTTTTTTTCAAAGTTCTTTTCACCATTCCCTCGCGGTACTTCTTGGCTATGGGTCCCTCACATGTACTTTCTGACAAAACTAAGCCAAAGAGAAAAAAAGGAAAAAAAAAGAAAAAAAAAAGAAAAAAGGAAAGAGAAATCACAACAAAACAAACTGTTCAACTTTTGTTGCGGCCCGTACGAACAAGAGAGAGAGAGAGAGAGAGAGAGAGAGAGAGAGAGAGAGAGAGAGACGCGGCGACTTTGCCGTGAGAGAGAGAGAGAGAGAGAGAGAGA
>BFEA01000092.1:2419886-2438340 GCA_003427395.1 Chara braunii
GAGAGAGAGAGAGAGAGAGAGAGAGAGAGAGAGAGAGAGAGAGAGAGAGAGAGAGAGAGAGAGAGAGAGAGACCTGCAGCATGCAGTATGTCAGTGGGTGGGAGCACAAGGGCAGGCACTGACCTCCAAAAAAAAAGAAAGAAGTAATTTTATTGGAACACAAGGGTTTTTTCTTTTCGAAATCCGAATAGAAACGGTACACATTGTATTCGAATATGTGTACGTGTTTTATTCGAGGTGCTCTGCTATTCGAGAAAAGTGGACCCGCGCCGTTTCAATTTCACAAAAGGCGTAAGGACCGCGGCCTCCTCAGCCTCCTATGGGCAGCTACCAGTCCTACGCGGTCCTGGCCCTTGCAAGGCCCCCAAACCTGAAAAAGCCCACCCCCCCGACGACCACCGACGTTGAAATTTGAGTAACGTTGAAATGTCTTAGGGAGGGGAAAAACGCAACCCTGACGGGCTGCGAACGTTTCCACCCTGCCGCTCCTTTGCCACCGTTTCGACCAAAACCCAGCGCGCGGTCCCACGGGCAGCTACCGGTCCCGCATTTTTCAAAGAAACTGCCACCCCCCCCCAAAGATCCACCCCGCCGCTGCGCGTTTTGATCAAAACCCAGCGCGCGGTCCCACGGGCAGCTTACCCGTTCCGCATTTTTCAAAGAAACTGCCACCACCCCCAAAAGTGTCGTGCCTGCACCTGCCTGCATTTTTTGAACCTTCCAACGACAAACGAGCCCGAATCAACAACCAGTATAACGAAGGGCGATGAAAATGTCTTGGGGGGGAAATGTCTCAGGGGGGGAAAACGCACCCCTGACAGGCTGCGAACATTGGAACCGTGCGACAGGGCAGTGCATGTCCGAGGGGGCTTGCCTGCCCATGAAACGGTCCACCGTGATGTCAGCTGGCAGCTGGACCACACCCGCTAGGCGTCTTCTTTCCACGGGAGAACATGAAGGCCTTTTTGGAAAGGTGGTGGAATGACCTTTCCGTCGGTTTCCAGCCCGCCAACCATTAGAAACGCTGCTGACACCTTTCCGTCGTCCTTCCACGGTAGATGGGGTCTGAAAAACCTTTCCACTGCGGGTTATCATCCGGTTTTCCAGATGAGCGGAGTCCGAAACTCACCGGCCTTGAAAGAAATTTCCAATTTCCAGGCCTCCGAGCGGTGGGGTCCACCCCTAAAAGTGCCCTGCTTATAAGAAGTGGGATCTGCCCCTAAGACGTTAGGTAGTGTAGGGGTGTTCATGGGGATGTGAATGCCGTGTCTCCGCGCGGCTGGATGGCGGGCAAAAAATTCCTTGCCGGTTGTCAACAGGCGCTGGGGAGGTGAAAGCTTCCTGAACGTCTGACTAAACCGGAAGGCAGGCAACTTTGCCACGTGGGCGACAGGAGGAGGTACTACGGACGCGCGACCGTCCGTTCGTCCGTCCGTCCGTCCGTACAGCACGTGCGGCGCGACGGCACGGTCATCGCGACCCCGTGTGACACGCGTGCGGATCTGCTGCTGCGTCTTTCATTCCGTGGAAAGTGAGACTGCGGAGAGCGGTAGAGCGAGGGGAAGTTGAGGGAGGCAGCGGCGAAGGGCGCGGCTATGGCTGCCGACGGTCAATGGGGCACAGGATCCCCGGGGATGACGACGCCTATGCTGCCATCGAAAGCATCGCCGTCTTCAGCGTCGTCGGGGTTTCTCGATCCGTATTATGATATGTCGTCAAACTCCCAAGCGTCGACGGCCCCTTTCTCCGCGACCGCTGCGGCGACGGCTTTAAATGGGCCCTCGTCTCTTCCCTCAGCTCTTCGTCCCGCGTTTTCTTCGCCGCTGGTTTCGTCGGCGGCATCGTCTTCTCCTCCATTCGTAGCCGGCGCTGGCGCTCCCCCATTTGCTTTCTCCTCTTCGTCTTCTTTGCCATCAGGAACGATGTCGTCGTCGTTCGATCTCTCTTCGTTCAAGGGTGAACCGGGAGGAGGAGATGGACTGGCGGACAATTTACGTGCCATGTCATTGACAGGACAGGGACAGAACAGGTACTCCCCTCTTCCGATGATGATGGGGATGGGTATGCCCCCGCGGAGCGCTGTTCCCCCGTCGTCGTATCTGCCGCCGGCGAGCGCGCCGTCTTTCGGTAGACCAGCTGCTGCTGCTGCTTCTTCGATGGCTTACGCACTTGGCGGCGGGAGCTCCGTCTCCCCCTCCCTGTTTGTCCCTTCTCCTCCAGATCCGATGATGACGGGAGCAGCGATGCCGACGATGTCGTCGCGCTCGCTCGGCGCCATGCAGTCCATGGGAGGAGTGTCCCCGCCGCCTTCCGCTCAATCGCCATCGAGTAATGGGTTCTTCGCGCCGGTTCCCGTGTCTACCGTGGGCTCGGTGACCGACAGGGACTTGAACGAAGAGGATCCGGCCAGTGCGGGTGCTCCTTTCGTTTACTTCTCTGCGCAGAAGATTCCTACCCAGAAGAAGATTGCGAATATTGGGAGTCTCCCTTTTGGGGCTTTGATCTCGCCAGTCAAGGAAGTGGATGCCGCCAGACCTCCTGTGCTGACAAGGAATCCTGTGCGGTGCGAGATGTGCGGAGCACATGTGAACCTGTATTGCAAAGTTGCCCCTCGAATCGGCCAGTGGACGTGTGTCTTCTGCACACACACTAATTCAAGTAGCGGCAATTACTCTGTGGATGACTTCGGGAGCTGGCCGGAGTTGGTCGTGAAAACGGTCGATTACGTGATTTCCAATCCCCGGAGTGGATACTCTGTTGCGTCGGGTGTAGCGCCTGCTCCTGCTCCATCAGCCATTCTTCTGATCGATGAGAACCTCAGCGATCCATACATGCAGGAGTTGCAGAAGTCTCT
Organism: Chara braunii; assembly: GCA_003427395.1. Classification (NCBI taxonomy): domain Eukaryota; kingdom Viridiplantae; phylum Streptophyta; class Charophyceae; order Charales; family Characeae; genus Chara; species Chara braunii. The sequence goes on from BFEA01000092.1 coordinate 2,422,741, forward strand.
CTTTGGAGTTATGGAGAAGATGCCTGAAGATACGAGGGTGGGAATTATTACCTATGGCGCTGCAGTGTCTGTTTACGATCTCTCAGAACCAGGCATCGCCTCCGCAGATGTACTTCCAGGCAGTTCCTCTCCCACTGAGGAGGCAATTAAGATTTTGCTGTATGGCAGCGGGTCTTTCTTGTCACCGATTCATTCCTGTGCACCGATTGCACACTCCATAGTTTCTTCGCTGCGGCCTTACCGCGGAAAAGCTGTGGAATCTGAACGTAAGAGATGTTTGGGAGCAGCTGTGGAAGTGGCTTTGGCACTCATCCGCGGTCCGATGGGTGAAGAAGAGAGCATCAGGAATAGAGGGGATATGGGCCTCAGCCGTATTCTTGTGTGCACAAGTGGACCGCCGAACTACGGTCCAGGGGCTGCTCCTGTCAATGAAGAACACCCTAACTTCGCTTATGAGGAGGCAAACGCGAAGGCGTACTTGGAAACCCTAGGCAAGGAAGCCAAATACCTGGACGTTGCGGTTGATATCTTTTGCGCCGGAGCCTGTCCCGTTAAGGTCCCAGTTTTGCACCCGCTCGCAAAGGCCTCTGGAGGCTTGCTGTGGTTACACGATGACTTCGGTGAAACTTTTGGTGGCAATTTGCAGAGAGCTGTTTCCAGAGTATGTGGCACTGAGGGTGTATTGGAGGTGAGATGCTCAGGACCAGTGGCAATCACCAGAATAATTGGCCCTGCAGAGGCGATCACTGACTCGCAGGAGGAAAGTTTTCCTGAGGATATAGTGACATCATGCGGTATGTCAAGTGTGGAGGAGAATCAGGGATTTGTCCTGTGCATGGAGTTGCGTGACGATGTCTCACAAGACCATGTCCACTTCCAGTTCGTTGCTCGGTATGTGAATTTGGAGCGTGCGAGAGTCGTTCGGGTTATCACTCTCCGGCTGCCCACAACAGGAAGCGCGTCAACCTATTTGAACGCCGTTGTTGAAGATGTGGCTGCTGTGTTGATTGCCAAACGGACCGTTGTGGAAGCTTTGACTCCTGAGGATGCAGCTGACATGAAGTTGTCCATTGACGAGAGGCTGAAGGATATTGCTTTGCATTTTGGAACGCAGATGAAGGGGTCAAAGATGCGGAAATTCCCCTCAGAACTTCACAGATTACCAGAGATGCTGTTCCATCTGCGGCGAGGCGCACTGTTGGGAAGCATAGTTGGGCATGAAGACGAGAGAGCAGTTCTTCGAAATGTATTCTTGCAGGCTTCGTTCGATCTGTCGTTGCGGATGACGGTGCCAAGGCTGTTGGCTCATGTGCAAGGAGGAACTTTCGAAGAGGTGCCGGCAGTGAATTTGGCCTTACAGTCCGAAGTTTCACTCGTTCTTGATCATGGAACGGACGTTTTTATTTGGATGGGACTGGACGTGCTTGCCGATGAGGCGAAGAGTGCAGGCGCACTCGCAGCATGCAAGACTCTTGCTCTAGAGGCCGTGGAGAATAGGTTCCCTCTGCCTCGCATTGTGGTGTGCAAGGAAGCAGACTCGAAGGCCCGGTACCTTCTGGCGAGGCTTGTGCCAGCGCACAAGGATTCCCCATTTGAGCAGGATGCATGGTTCCCGAAGCTGCGAACGCTGCAGCCAGAGCAAAGAGCGAAGCTGAAGACTAAGTTCTTTCACACAGACGATCCGAGCTTCTTCGAGTACCTGAAGAGCCTAAAATTGATGCCTCCGGAGGTTCCCTCTGGTTTCAGATGAGCAGGGCAGGGGAACAGGAGAAGGATTCCGAGTGTCGGGGGAGAGCGACGGATGAAGTTTTTCTGTGAATAGGGTCAGTAGACTGTGCAGGATTGCTGTGATTGGTAAGAGGGGGCATGGTGGAGAGGGGAAGAGCAATGGTGAGGGTGAGGGGATCGTGAGGCGGAGAGAAGAGCCGAGCCGAGGGGATCGTGAGGCGGAGAGAAGAGCGGAGCCGAGGGGATCGTGAGGCGAAGAGAAAAGCCGAGGGGGGCAGGGGAGAGGGACAAGGGAGGGTTTTGTGATTACTGTTGCCTCACGTAACTTTGTTTTTTTATGTGCCTCTGTTGCGTTTGATGGAGAGGGGAAGAGCAATGGTGAGGGGTGAGGGGATTGTGAGGCGGAGAGAAGAGCCGAGGGGATCGTGAGGCGAAGAGAAGAGCCAAGGGGATCGTGAGGCGAAGAGAAAAGCTGAGGTGGGCAGGGGAGAGGGGGGCAGGGGAGACGGACAAAGGGAGGGTTTTGTGAGTTCTGTTGCCTCACGTAACTTAGTTTATGTGCCTCTTTTGCGTTTGATGTTGTTCACATTGTGAGTGCTTGTTGGATCGCTTGGTAGCTTTTGCAACCATCCGCAGTGTTAGGACCCCACAGCATCCTTGCGGTGTCTGTGGTTTGTCGGATACACATCCGGCACTGCTAGCGGACATGTGATGAATAAATAATACGTGATAATAAACGTTCCCAAGATGGAAGTTCTCTCATGTGGCTGGAGTCACGTGGCGTTTCTGTTATGATATATATAATATTCTGTTCTTCTGCGAAGCCCATTAGAGAAAGGTGCAAGTGTGTTTGCCACACAATAACATGCACATCGGCCCTATTTCACGAATGCATTGAACAACATACACAGGCACCACATCTGACAAATAAAAAGGAGAACGCACAAAGAGGGCAGTTTCAGTTAAAAAGAGGCATTTTGTGCATAGCGGGCGCGGGCATTCCGACACTGGCACCGCCTTTTTTTTTTTTTTCGAGATCACCACCTTTTTTCCAAAGCTTACCATTACCAGCTTTCTTGCAGTTGTCTGCGGTGGTCCGTCTAGATGTTGTGTGGTTTGTTGAGTTCCTTCCCATAACTTTCTTGGTGGGCATGGCTTCTCTCTGTTCTTGCTAGGTATCTGTGGGTACATAGCATAGCATCTGACTTTGTTTGTGCAATTTCATCATTCATTTCATTGGTGCGCTTGGATGACAGTGCTGTATGGCAGGAAAACCAGTTTGCTTGTGTTTTCTGTTTCAATTGGGTGCTGTCCCTTTGTTATTAGGGATGACAGTGGCTGTTTTAGTGAGTGCAGGGCGAGGTAGAGCGACAGGTGCGTGCTTGATCCAAATGGCAGCAATGTCTGGTTGTCAAGCCCGCAGCCACCCACTTGGCCCTGTCCGTCTCTTTTTTTTTTTTCGCAAAAAGAGCCCTTGTGTAAGTCGTCTATCCTGGCGAATGGCCTGGTACCGTTGGACTATCTTGGCCAGCCTCAGTTAGCAAAGTGTCCTTTTTCAAATGGTTTTCTTCTGAGTTTATGCAGCTGCACAGCACAGCGCTTGGAATCTCTTCTGCATTTTACACAACGCTTGGAATCTCTTCTGTATTCTACCAGCACTGACCAAACAGCAGGTGCTGCTATCACCACGAAGAAATAGCATTATTGTCGAAGCCTCCCTGAAGTAACTAGGCAGAGAATGCATAGACTGGATGGAACATCCCATTCACTAGATCTGTGTGTTGTTCAGCAGTCAAAAAAAAAAACAGACGTTAGACAGTGTAAGGGCAAGTATGGACAGCACAAGTGAAGCTGGGCGAAGCTCCCAGTATGCATTTTCATCATTTTATGAACAAGGGACGCTGGACCCGCTTTCCAGTAGCTGTTGCTCCCCAGCAATGGACAGGAGCCATCCTCAAGAAAACCTCCATCCCGTTGGTGCTTGCATCATCACAGGACCGAAGGATTTCATTGGAAGTCTCTTGCAAAAAGAAGAAGAAGAAGCAGAAGCAGCAGCAGCAGCAGCAGCAGCAGCAGACGAAGAAGAAGAAGAAGAACAACAACAACAATAACAAAAAGACCACAATCTGGAGGGAAAGGCAGCCGGTATTCTGAAGTGTTTTCGGTCGTCTTACCACAAGGATCTGACACTTGTGAGTAAAAGGGGAGGGGGAGAACGTATGGGATTTCGTGGGTGGGAGGGTGATAATGGTGGAGTCACCGCTACACGTTGTCGTCTGGCGGTCATCGATGCAGAATCATCAACGGCTTGGGAACGGTGATCAACAAGATTTTTCTATAATAATAATAAAAAAAAACGCAAGCTGGAAAGGCCGCAAGATTGAGATGGCATGCATGTATATATGAAAATGAAAATGGACCAAGCACACATACATTGCGCAACTTTGCACCGTCCGTGCAAGCAAGTGCATACAGCAATTGACAAGTTTGACAGGGCCGGATTTTGTAAGTGACGAAGTGCAGTGCACAGTACGACCACTGCTCTCCGTTCATGTTTAGAGATAAACGTCCGTATGAGTCAGCAGTCTCTGGTAGTCCTCGCAGGTCTTACATTTGGCCTGAATTGGGAACCAACTACTTCTCAACAAGGAGGAGCTCTTTAGGTTTGTTGACTTTGTCAGCACATAAGCTTTTGCATGCTGGCAATCAGCTGCCAGCTGGGGCTGAAGGGGTGCGAGCTGGTTAGCGATCATAATCACAGAAGACGACCGCGGCTTCTCAAAGACCTAAGTTTGTATTTAGTTGATAACGTAAGACCACATGAAGACCGCAATAAGTGTATAATACGACTCAGGCCCGCCAGGGGAGCCGCAAAGGAGTAGTAGTAGAAAATGCCACGGTTTTTCGCATTGTAAAATGCAAGTATATCTGTGTGGTCCATCAGGATCATAATTCTTGTTGTTGTTGTTGTTGTTGTTGTTGTTGTTGTTGTTGTTTTTTTTTTTTTTTTTTTATCGACTTTGGAAGTTTGGAAAGATACAACCTTTGTAAGTGCGTCTTACTGAAGTATCCATACTTCTTAAGTCGGTCTACAAGCTCCTTGAAAAAAAGGTCCAGGACCCACTTGAAACGGTTTTCACCAAGTCGCGTAACAGACACATTCCCTAGTGCTCGATCCCATGATCTGTCCCCTATCCCTTGTACAGTACCCTAGGACCCTGAGTATTTGAACCCGCGATCTGTCCCTGAAAGTCGTGTGTTAGACTGCTGTACATAGTTCCGTCGTGTGGGTTTGACCCGTGGACTTTTGTTTTAGTAGTCGTAGGGTCAGTCTAGGTCGTAGCTGCTACAGTTCCGATGGTCAAGTTCTACCCAGTTCTAGTACGTTCTAGATGAATCCGAACTGACTTTTTGTAGGGTCTGGGAGTCGGTCCGAAGTTGAGTCAGCAAAGGGCAGTCGTAGCCTTGTCAGCAGAGGGCAGTCCTAGTCCTATCCTAGCCGAGTCAGCAGTTCCCAGTCCCGTTCTTCACCTAGTACAGTCAGCAAGTACCAAGTGGGACTGTGCACTTTCTGGGTCCGGGCCAAGGGGTCAGACCGCCAGCGAAACAAGTATAAATAAAGAGGCAGCGTCCAGTCGTTCATTCGTTCTGCCTGGGAGCCATGCGGAAGCGCTGTTTGAGCGTCTTGTGCATCGGAGGTCTGCACGTGCCCGAGGAAGGAGGGGGCTAAGAGGAGGAAGAAGTGGCCATAGCCGCTAGCTTAGTTAGGAGGGAGACGGCAGCCATAGCTGCCACGTAGGATAGAGATAGGATCTGTGTATCGCGTGTGTGCGTGTGCATGTGGGACATTCAGGGTGATCCTAGCTAGCGTCGAAGTGTGTGTGTGTGTGTGTGTGTGTGTGTGTGTGTGTGTGTGTGTGTGTGTGAACAAGTTGCTGGTGGATACAGATGATCGGGAGGGAATTTCTGTCAGGCGCTGGGCACCATAGCCATTCGAGACAATTTTGAATCTGATCTGTGTTGCTGGCCACATTCTTATCTCTGAGCTTTGCGTGGGCGCACTGCGCCAGTTCGTATTCGTCATCTGTTTGCATGCATGTGGGAGCGAGTTGCGACAAGTCTGATTTCACACTGGTACAATGTTCGTGCTGCGAAAGCACGGACTACTGTCTTCACCCGAATAGAACGCCCCGTCAGTATCGCTGTACCGGCACTGAAAGGTGCCCAGAATGCAGCTATAATGACCGGGCATTCTATTCGGGTGAAGACGGTAGGCATTAGGGTAGCACACAATAGGGCCATGCCCTAACATTAGCTGGCTTGGACCGCACAAGGCATCTCCACGTTTTGAAAACTGAGCGGATAAGCAGGGCGATGAATGGAGTGGTTAGGGTCTGAGTCTGCAGCCACATTGTCCACGACCAGCGACGCAGTCGCAGGTGTGAGCGCAAAGGAGGAGCAGGAAAACAAAAAGAAAAAAGAAAAAAAAAGGCATGGCTGCATGGGATGGCAAGCAGACTTACAGGACGGAAGTTCAGTGATAGGCAATTATGTTTGAAATTTGAATTTTCAATGTTGTTATTTGTTTTTTTGATGGCTGGAAGTTCTTCAAAGGTACGAAAAGCTGCAGGACTTCGTACCGTCCATTCAAGTGTAGTTGAATTTGGCTCAGCTGCCCAAGGCGCTTGCAGAGCGCGCACATCACTGGTTAAAGTGAAAAATAAACAACCACAAATAAAACTAAACTTCCCACACAACAGAAAGATCAGAGCCAAAACTACGCAGTGCATTCCATCCGGCATAGCTGCATTAAATGTCGGGATAATCCGGAATGCGGCGTGGCATCTCCGCACAAGACCTAAGAAATGCATAGGAAAGTCAAAGTCAAAGTCAAAGTCAAAGTCACACCAAAGAAAAGACCTAAGAAATGCATAGGAAAGTCAAAGTCAAAGTCAAAGTCACACCAAAGAAAAGACCTAAGAAATGCATAGGAAAGTCAAAGTCAAAGTCAAAGTCGAAGTCAAAGTCACACCACAGAATGTAATCCAAAAAAGAAAGCATTCTGTTCAGCTGGAGCCCCACCTGGCAGGGGACATCCTGCCAAGCTCAGTTGGTACAGCCATGAACTGCTGAAGTACAGACCCAGGCCCAGGTTTGAAAGAAGCCAGATGCAATGAATAGAAATCCAGGATCTTAAACCACCAGTACTTGGCCCAGCTATCGGCCGCGGGAAAAAATAGAGTAGAAACGTTTCTAGTTGGATGAATTTGGGCGCTCCTGTAGTAGCCCGTACGTTTCCTAAAATCGTGGCGCGTTAACGGGCACAACTCTAGGAAGTACTGGTGGTTTAACCCAGATGCAATCGGATGAACAGAATAACATAATTGTGGATTAAATGGGGCTGATCAGTGCAATAATGATATCCCAAGGTCGTCGCCCTTCAAAGAAAAGAAAGAATGCATCCTGGATAGTGGAATCGGCAAGTACAGACCATGCACTCAGATGTCTGGACGCCCAGTTGTATTCTGATGGCCGATGACATCTTGTCCAATTTCCTAAGTGTCGTTTAGGGAGTTGCATGCTGCCTTTCCCTTTTTTCTTTTTTCTTTTCCCTTTTCTTTTTCCATACTTGTTCCGTCAGTTGCTTGTAGTCATCAGACACATGTGAGTGTGCTCACTGCTCAGCCTCCTCCTTCCCTTGTTCCACTCCTGTTTTCCCTTCCTCACTCATCATTTGTGACCACAGGCCCTCCTCCTCCTCCTCCTCCTCCTCCTCCTCCTCTGCCTCTGTCTCCTCCTCCTTCATTCTCCATCCTCGCTCTCTTCTGCCTTCTGCTGGATGAAGCTTTCCCATGAATCCATGGTTGCTGGGTAGGAGGAAAAGGAGGAGGGAGGAACAAGATGGCAATGCCAATAATGGGCAAGGAGGTGGAGGGCAGAAAAACTGAGGATGATGAGAGAGGGCAAATAGTAAGAGGGTGTCCTTCAGGACATCCGTTAACATTGGAACAACACAGAGAATGAAGATGAGCATGACCCCTGGGCAAGGATGACAAGCAAAAAAGGGGGAGGGGGGCGGGGGAGGCGAGGGAAAAGATGAGGCGGAAAAGCACGAGGGCAGTGACATGTTACACCCACGCAGTTGCGACGGTGATGTAAATGTGTGAAGAATGAAGAAACAGACACAAACGCACAAACATACATATTTGTGACCAGGAACATTCAAGTATGAATTTTGCATATACTTTTTATATATAAATGTTGCAAGGAGGTGGAGGGCGGAAGAAAGGAGGACGGGGAGTGAGGGAAAAGAGTAGGAGAGTGAGGGAAAAGAGGAGGAGAAGCAAGAGGGTGACGGAGGGTGTCAGCCACCCAGTTGCAGTGGGCGGTGTAAACACTGTAAAGAATGAAGAAAGAGACAAACACAGGTCTCAAATGCATAGAGACATGTGTACTTGTGAAAGGAAATATTCAAATGTCATTGAAATATGCATGCATATTTGCCTTTCCTGACTAGGGCAGAGATATATGCACAGTTACCTCTGACAAACGTACACAGACCGGAGACAAACGCACGTAAACATGTGTACTTGTGAAAAGGAAAAATTCAAATATCGTTGAAATATACCCGACTTGCTGGTGGAATAGGAAGTGGACTGATGCTCCCCACCCAGAATGGATATGGAGCCGTGGCCATAAGGCTCTGTTTACATTAAACCACTAGTACCTTTGTCGGTTCGAAAATACTCGGCCTCCGACCTTTCAGGAGGCCGAAACGAAACGACGGCAGCCGATCAGATTTATCAACGGCGGGCTCGGCCTCCTGAAAGTTCGGAGGTAGACCAAAACTTGTCGAAAATAGGCTCGGAGATGCTAGTGGTTAAAAAAAAAAGAGTATACAACTGTACCTTTGACTAGGGCACAAATATATACATCGTTGCCTCTCACAGACGCCCACAAACTGCCTAGAGCTACTGGGGAGGCCTCTTTTTTACACAAGGCTATTGTCCATGTGATTGACCACTGAGAGCTGTGGGACCACGCCACTATGGTCCGTGCCATGATTGATGTTGATGTTGCTGATTTCCTCTGCAGCGATGATGTTTTCTTGCATCAGCAACCGTCCGAACGCTCTTTACGTCGAGGATCACTTCAGAATCTTTGCCCCTGTGCCGCAACAGGACGATGTACCAAAACTATGCGACCTTCTCCTTTGCACAGCTACGGACACTGTTAACTTGCTCTGCAGGCATCACTGTCTCTGCCGCAATCAGTACGACGCCACGGTTTTGGTAAACTTGTGTGCAGAGAGAGAGAGAGAGAGAGAGAGAGAGAGAGAGAGAGAGAGAGAGAGAGAGAGAGAGAGAGAGAGAGAGAGACGAAGGCTGTCCGACCTTTCCTGACTGCGTGCGCCCTCCGCACCCGGACATCGGATGTCCGTTTCGCTGCCAGGGATGTTATAATGAATGCATGGTCTTCTGTGATGCCCGTTCTTCCTTCCTGTTGGGCTGCGACTGACATGCCATTTGTCGCGAGTGTTTGGTGGGCGTGCTTCATGCCAGACATCATGATGGTGGCAACAGCTGTGCTAAGAACGCTCAGGTATGTCTCCCATGTCAACACCCACCTCAACCCTGTCGTTGATGCCCTCTTTGTCGTCAACAGCAGACTGGTGATTGGGGGTGGGGGGTTGGCGGGGGGGAGGGTAGTGTTGGGATGGGGAGGTAGAAAATTCTTGAAGTCTGTCGATTCTTGAATTGCAGCCAGGCTATCTCCCGTTTTCCATCTGCCCATCCGATAACCATCGTTCTCAAAAGATACCGATCGAGCTTAGGAGTTTGGATTTCCCATGTTTAGGTATTCTGACATCTTGCCGCTATGCCTTCCTCCCTCTGCATTGCATCTTCTCCGTCGGCACGAGGTGTTCGTTTGGTAGCCGTCTCCCACGTGCTGCCATCTGTGAAACAGGTCTCTTGTTCTTTGCCCTCATCTGTCTCTCCCTCCTCATTCATAACATAGCTGTCCATATGAAGGAGCTCACATGACGAAGTTCAGGTACCTCTCAGTAGAAGATCATCTCAATCCTAAATGATGGACTCTCTGCGTGAGTCTGTTACACTGTGATAATGAGTCTGTATTCCAGCAACAGCGATTATACAGCAGCAATACCAGAAACAGAGAAACAGGGCAAAACTACACCATCACCGACCACAGTGGCAGACCAGGCCAGATGCGGCAGGAAGGAACGGCTATGACGAAATTGGTTTACGCACGACACTCAGCACGCGGCGGCGCTTCGTGCCTTGCGGTTTCCAAAAAAGCAGAAACACCAGCAGCATAGCAGAACTGCCGGCAAGGGCAGCAATGTTGACAGTGCCGACAGGTGTATAGAAAATACTGAAATAGTAGCAGAACCAGCAACAGTGGGAACAGCAGCAGCAGAAGAAGTGGCGATGTCCTTCAGGCAGGAGATCTGTTAAAAGTGGAACGATACAGGGGAAGAAGATTAGCATGGCCCCTTCACAAAGATGACACACAAATCAAGGAAAAAAAACCGTAAGAGCAGAAACGGCAGTTTCTGGTCTTTCTGCCCCTTCAGCAAGAACAGTAGCAGAAAGAGCAGAAACGGCAGAGTCAGCAGGAAGCAGCAGAAGGAGCAGCAGAGCAGTGGTATATCCTCCTTTTTATAAGTAAAGAAGAAGATACAGAATCCAGGGGCAGAGCAGCGGTATACCGGTATACCCTCCTTCCTAGAAAGGAAGTAATCAATGCTGTTGTCTCAGGTTCTGTCGGCCATAACAGGGCGCACCCGGTGAAGCGTGGAGTGAGTGAAGTTTTGTAAGGGACGCAGAACCCGTTTTCCAGCCTACAAGTTTAAACTGTTTAAAGTTTAAAGTTTAAACTTTAGAGTTTGAAGTTTAAATGAAACAAAAAAGGATTGTACGTGTGCAGATGGACAGTCGCCATATCATGCAAGGTAGAATCATCAAGCGTGGCGTGGCTGGCGCCATATGACACACTCTGCCTCAGCTCAAAGCAACTTCAGCTTGTGAAGTTTCTCCGCAATGAAGGGTTAAACTACCCCCATAAAGATGGGGACAAAGAAGAGAAAAGTAAGCAATGCGGCTATGAATGAATGAATGAATGAATGAATGAGGTGAGGCAGCTAGCTGCGTTGTGGAGATTCAGTTCAGCTTCTCATTCTAATTTTGCAGAAGTTTCCACTGTTTCCGAGACCATTGTGTGCCGTCAAGCTTCTGCTGAAACTGGACGATCTGAACAGCCAAAAAAAAGGGGCAAGCCCCTCAGGACGTCTGTTGTTAAAATCGGGAAGGGTTAAACTGTCGTTTTCACACAAAATAATAATAATAATAATAATAATAATAATAATAATAATAATAATAATAAAATTGGGAAGGACACGGATCAGATTAGCATGGGCCCTGCACAAGGATGATAACCACAGATTTGGGGAGGCCGATTGAATCATAAATAAATTGAAATAATTATGATTCTAATAATAGTATAATAATGTAAAGGGCAAATTGCCAAATTTACTCAGCAGTAATAAAGACAAAATAAAAGAGAACTTCTGGGCAGCGCCGGGACACACATTGGCACAGCTGACTGTCACCGGACAGCACTTGTTGTTTGTAGTTGGCATACAGTGGATAAAGGATAAATCAAAATCATATTAAATCCCTTATCCACTGTTTCCGCAACTTTCCATCCCTTATCCTCCACCGTTTCCACTTTCCATCCCTTATCCACCGTTTCCACAACTTTGTTTCCACAACTTTCCATCCCTTATCCACTGTTTCCANGTTTCCACTTTCCATCCCTTATCCACCGTTTCCACAACTTTGTTTCCACAACTTTCCATCCCTTATCCACTGTTTCCACAACTCTCTATCCCTTCGTTTCCACAACTTCGTTTCCACAACTTCGTTTCCACAACTTTCCATCCCTTATCCCTGTCTCTTATACACATCTAGATGTGTTTATCCACCGTTTCCACAACTTTGTTTCCACAACTTTCCATCCCTTATCCACTGTTTCCACAACTTTCCGTCCCTTATCCAGTGTTTTCAAAACTTAACTTTCCATCCGGGATCTACTGTTTCCATAACTTGCCATCCCTTGTCCACTGTTTGCACAACTTTGCATTGCAAAAGTGTGCGGTCAAGCTCCTGCTGAAACCGGGCGATTACGGGAGGAAAATGCAGCTGGCGAAGTTCCTGGACGGCGCTGGTACACGGGCACAGCTGACATTGGACGGCGCTTGTTGACAGAGGCTGAGACTGGTCGCCGTCGAGTGGTCTGATTTTGATCGATGAAAGGAAAACTCTTTCGCCTTAGAGCCAGCGCTTTTTGCCGCACCTCATCCAACTCCTCCTTCTGAGTTTTGATAATATCTTTCAGCTCGCTGCATGACATCAGTGCCAGGAACCGTGCCCACTGCCGCGCTGGGCTGTTCTCTCCAAGAGCAGGTGGTATACGCATGCTCGCCACACGACTGCACTCTTTCAACGCCGCCTGCAAACGCAATCAATGTTTGTTTTTGCCGTCCACACAGACATCAGCACCATGCTTGTTGTCAGTATTTGATGAGATCAAGTTACCTCTTCATGCTCGCCACATGACCACACACTCACTCTTTCACAGCCACCTGCCATGCAATCAATTTGTCATCAGACAGACTAGCCCAATGATCAATCGTATAGATTAGACATCACGGTGTCACCTGCACCAAAAAGAAAAGAAAAAATTTAAAATTGCCATGCGTCACAGACACCAGTGCAAGCCTGTTGTCGGTCTTTGCTTCGAAATGAGTCGGACATTTAACCGGTGTGTGTGTGTGTGTGTGTGTGTGTGTGTGTGTGTGTGTGTGTGTGTGTGTGTGTGTGTGTGTGTTACCAGTAAACATTTACAGACTCGTTGATTACACTCTTGTAGTCCGTGCGTGATTTTGTCGGTCAATCATCAGCATTCAAGCAAAAATTCCGCAGACTCTTTCCGACCCATAACTGTTATCTACCGGGAACTACCGCAGCCTAGGCAGTAATGAATATTGTACAAGCGACTGAGCCCAACAATTGGACTGCGAACTGGGGATTGCTCGGAGCTGGGAACGGGAACAGGGCTGCAGTGGCAAAATCCTTTCATAAGTGTTAGTATTTGATTGCTTGCTAAACAAAAAGGATTTCATGCAAAAAATGCTCGCTCGACTTAGATTTCAAGTTTCAGCTCGATTCATGACAAGTGACAGAACAGGGAAGCATCAGAGGATTCGGTTTTCGAGCAAAACAGTCCGGACTTGAACTCATGATCTGTTGATCACAAGTTACATGCCTGTATCACTCAGCCCACATGGGGTGGGTTGAGAAGCTCTACTCTTTTCCAAAAGCAAAACAACATGAACATCGGTTCCAGCACAAACACTGAAGACACTGAAGAGACCATTATTCCACAACACCTCAGTTTTACCTCTGCTTGGTCAAGCTTCTGCTTGAACTCTCTGTTTTCCTCCATACTTCTCTTGATCCGCACTCCACGCTCTTTAACGAACTTTTCCGACTTTTCAATCCATGCAACCTTGATTGCCTGAGCAAATGGAAATAGAAACCCATTTAGTTTGTCTGTCTGTTTGTTTGTTTGTTTGTTTTTGCGTCGGACACAGGTGGAATTAACCATATTTTCAAGCCGGTAAGTCAGTAAACAGTGATCCTAAGTGAGGTACCCGGCCTGAGTCACTAAGCTTTTTTTTTTCCTGAAGTGGGTAGCCTCTAATACTATTTATTGTATCCATCGTATTTGGCATGTTAATTACCCACTGTTTATTCTCAGGGGGTAGACCCTAAGAATTCGAGCTCAGCAACTGTTTATTAACGGTCACATATGTGTCTGTCTCTTATACACATCTAGATGTGTATAAGAGACAGCTTCTCTCTCTCTCTCTCTATCTATCTCTCTCTCTTTTCAAAAAAATGAAAAACGGGAATGAATCTTTCTAGTTTCACGAGAAGATTCATTCTCGTTTCAGGATTAGGCAATGGAAACGCAAGAGAGAGAGAGAGAGAGAGAGAGAGAGAGAGAGAGAGAGAGAGAGAGAGAGAGAGAGAGAGAGACGGCGACCTGAATGGAGGGCGGCGGCGAATTCGCCGCCTCTTTCTCTCTCTCTCTCGCGCGCGCGTGAGCGCGCGCGCGTTTCGAAAAACGAAAACGAGCGTGAATCTTCCGTGTGAACATGCAAAGATACACCGTCAAGGTAACCGTGTTTTTTTCTTTTTTCCATGTTTTTTTGTCGTTGCCTTTTGCATTTTCGGCTTTTTTTTTCTGTTTTTTTTTCCCGTGTTCTTCTCCAAGGACGTTCGGGAGGTTAGCGCCCGGTAGTTTGAGCCTCGGCAAGGCTCGACATACCGCTCGGCTGAGGCTTGGACTTGATAGCTGGGCCAAGTACTGGTGGCTTAACAGAGGAAATTCCAATTCTCCAAATGACACGAAATTTGGCACACATCAACCTTGAACCATCTGAAATTTCTCAAGATTTCTGAAATTGAGATGTTGGCGAAATTTTATGAAAATGCACTGTTGCCTTGCTGTTTTATATGGTTTTTATTTTTTATTTTGGATTTTTTTTTGCAGTTAGTTAGTATGGTCTCCGTGCTACGAATTGGTGGCAAGTTTGATTAAAATGACCCTTTGGTTTTCATGAACTTCGATGTTGAGCACCGCAAGCAGATCGGCTGCCCGCACCACTACAGTCCCAGCACCGACCACTACAAGACGAAAAAAAGAACGGCGCACAACATGAAAATGGCAACAACAAGGCGGTGAAGACGACGACGATGACGATAAAACAACAGCCTATCAAAGCCCACAGAGAGCCCACAATTGATGCGTTCATCCGCCAACAGTGCTTTCTTCATGGTTGACGAACAACGATGATGGCACGGAAGTGACAGGAAGAAGGAGCAACAGCCGCGTGGACAATATGTGGATGTGGAGATTAGAGTACGCAATCGCATGCAGACCACTCCAAAGGATGTTGGCGAAGATTGGTATCAGTTTTTCGGCCACACGGAATCCGATGACGAAGAGCTGATGAAGACAATTCCAATATACGTGGAACCACAACTCTCTTTGCAACCCATACAGGCTGAAGCAACAATTTATGCAGTATGTTCACACCACGAGTGATTGGCAAAACGCCTTACCCTGAACGCTTTCCTGCCCGGACAACCGTGGCTGCTCCAGCCGCTCCTTCCGCATGCAACCATCGCCCGCACCCTGGCTGATGACGCTGCCAAAACCGATGACCCCGACCACAGGCCCCACGCCCTGCGCCTATAATGCTCGTCAGCGATGACATTGCACTCTGAACACACCTTCGGCTCCCAGTACTCGGCACGAGGACAACGCTCATGACTAACGGATTCGCACGTGCGTTCACATGCTGCCCGTGCATGGCTGGATCACCCTTGCATGGCTGGCCATCGTCCACGACCCGCCCGATTTCGAATTTGAAAACCGTTGCCATTTCGGAAATCAGGGTCCGCGCAGGCCAGCCACACAGCGGCCTATTGACTTACTGTGAGGGCACGGGTGCACAGCCTGTAGTTTGTTTGTTGATGTGGTTCGGGAAGGGTAAGGTAGTGATTATGCTGTATGTATGTTTTGTCGTGTTCGCTATACACAACTCGAAGAGTGTGTGTGGGGGGTCCTGGTTTTATTCACGATGTTCATGGGACGTTGGACCCAGTTTCCAGCAGGTGGCACTCCCCATCAATAGACAGGAGAATGTGTGTACGTGTGTTTGTGAGTGTGTGTGTGTGTGTGTGTGTGTGTGTGTGTGTGTGTGTGTGTGTGTGT
>BFEA01000092.1:2467429-2486412 GCA_003427395.1 Chara braunii
TCTCTCTCTCTCTCTCTCTCTCTCTCTCTCTCTCTCTCTCTCTCTCTCTCTCTCTCTCCGCGCGCAGGTGTGCGCGTACGTGCGAAGCATCCACGTCGAACCACAAAGCGCCAAAACGGCACACAACACAGCCCCGGACAAGTCCGATCGCTTTCACAGCCCGACCGTCGAGATTCGCAGGCACGTGGGTTGGACGGCCGGATAGAAGTATCGGGAACCCGCACAAAAAAAAAAAAAAAAAGGGAACCGTATGTACCCGGTCAAGCCACCGTCCCCAAACAGAAACAAAAAATCGCGAATCGCGAATCTTCTACCCGGCCAGTAAGATCGTCGATCGGGCCCGCACTGGACGGCCCGATAGAAGTTTCGGTGCCGTCCAAGGTAGGCCCTATCCGCAATATCGCCGACGCTCACCGGTTCGGCCCGGCCCCTGTCCCATTCCGTTTCCCAACACTGTATAGCGGTCTCTCGCGGGAGCGTTACGCGAGGACCGCTATTCACTTAAAGAGTGTTAAGGATGAAGCCACAGAATACTGGGCGAGGGCATCTGACCTTTGGGATAGCCTTTTCGTGTCTCCTCTTCCCGAACACCCCCTTCAACTCCTCCTCTGGACTAACTTACTCCCTAACCTCAGCAAATCTGAAAGGATATGGTTTGGAACTTTGGAATGATACACAAGGTCATGCTATGGGCAATTTGGAAAGAGAGATGCAGCAGGACGCTGAAGGAATCCAAGAATCCATGGGAAAAGGTCTGGGCGGCCACCAAAGGTATGATTGAGGTGGAGATTCTATGCCAGTGGAAGAAGGTCAAAATCTGGGTGCAGAACAATCCAGAATCAAAACAGAAGGTGCTTGCGAAGTTCAAGCACAATTGGCTGGCAGGAGGCAAAGTCGCAGGTCTAAATGAGCTCAGTCTGAGGTGGAAAGACTGACATAACTCAGACGTGGCAACAGGTCGAGAGGTTTCCAGGACACAAGATATACCGGCTACTATCTGGGTATAGCAGGGCAACCAGGTGAACAACGGAAGAAGACAGGAACAAGGCACACATGGAAGGAGATTGGCAAGAGAGAGCAGAGAGACCACTGAGAGAACCCATCACAAGAGACTTTTGCGTGTGGACAGGATTGTGCCTCCCTCACAGTCTTGAGCTTTAAGGATACCAGACAGTCAGGGTATACCCTAGCTGAGAGGACGTTGGGTTTAAAGGCAAGCTGACAGTTAATCCTCCACAAAGATGGAGCAATCAATGCTGTTCAGGGTTCCTTCGGCCAGACGGAAGGAAGCGTGTGTATGTATGTTGTTGTACTACCATGACTTGCTGGTGGAAAGGAACCAGACTCATGCTCCCCAGAATGGATATGGAGTCAGGACCATAAGGCCCTGTTTTCGCAAAAAAAAAAAAAAAAAAAAAAAAAAAAAAGATAGTAGATATAGACTATAGTAGAAGTATGATAGTAGATAGTAAATATAGTAGATAGTAGAAGTAGACAATCGGACTCCTTTGACCTAAAATGAGCTCATCAGCTCACATTCATAATACCCCATACTTTTCCAACCACAGTTCATCTTGCCTCTTATTCCAAGGCACACTCTCTGTAAAGGCAGGTGCTAACCTTTCATGCCAATGAATGGCTTGCCCTCTGTAACATATACACTTAAATTGAAGTTATTGAGAGCTCTCAGTGCTGATGAAGTCCTTTATGTATCAGAGATGCCAACAGTCAAATCAAGAACAACAGGTACTACAATTGTCTATTGTTTTTCTTTTCTGTTTTTCCTGGTGGAATAGTCTTTGTCGGTATACCTTGACCGCAAAGATGTCCTTGCGAGATTGGCACAATCCATTCATCATCATGACCTTTTGATCGTTCGACTCTGTGATGTCCGCATTAATGTCTTCGACATCAAGGCAGTTAATGAAAACCCTGTTGTCAGCAACTTTCTCCAGCGCAGCTGCATCCTCTGGAGAATCGCCGCCTACACGTTGCCATGTCGCAGTTAGCTTATCCATATCGATTGAGGGTTTGGCCTCACTTGTTCTCCGCTTAGAGCCACCTTCAAGCTGCTCCATATTTTCGTCTTCCCCTTCTGCCACATTTCTGTCTTCGACATCTGTTGATCCTGCTGGCATGGTGCTTCCGCTCCATCCATGGCCCTCTGGGCTGATCCTCCCACTCTTTGACAACCACAGTTCATCAGCAAGCTCTTCTTCAGTTTCCATGACTTGAATGTTTTCCAAGAGGGTGTTGCTAGTTTCTAGCAGTCGGGCTTGACGCAAGTGCCACACACTTGGCAGGCTGTCCCATCGGAACTTTAGTGCGGTCTCAAGTTCCACCTGGCCGTACTTGTCGAGTCCGCAACTCTGAAACTCAACCTGCTCTCAGTGTGACGCAGACATACAACGAGGGGATGCCAATTTAAGAAGATTCAAGGAATAAAGTTAAGGCCACCATCCGCATCCAGTCAATGTGGCAGAAAGTTTAAGAAAGTTGGGACACCTGTGACAGTTGGAACGATACAGAGAAGAATAGCATGGATCGTGCACAAGGACGACACAAACAAATTGAGAAATGCAGGTGCAGCTCCCCACCAATAGATGGAGCCGCCCTGAGACTAGCTTGAGATGTCTGCTCCTACCAGCATCTCAAGCTAACTCCGGGGATCGTTTTGCTTAAAAAAAAAAAAAAAAAAAAAAAGAAGAGAAATGCTCCAACTAAAGGAGAAAAAAGGCCTCCATTCACATCCAGCCCTTGTAGCTGAATGCTGCACAGTACTACACAGTGTACACACATGTATTTATTAGTCAAAAGATCACAAGTTCAAATCTTGATGGAATCAGATGAATACAACAATGATAGGGGCTTCATAGTACACACACTTTGAAAAAGCAGCTTCAACCATTGATCCACCTGTTACAACAGACCCTGAGCAGGAAGAAGAAGTACTGGTTATCACACAGGCTGTGTCTTGTTTTCAGGCAGGTTCAGAACGGTTACACAGCGAACACATTCAAGTTCAAGCCATAATACAGACTACTACAGAGTCACTGTGATAAATACTCCAGGTAACAGAGAAGCATGAGGAAGACAGCCTGCGTGCGCAGTTTGCAGCTGTATGGAGAAAGCAGCTGGAAGCATTTGGAAGCCACCATAGCCACAGCGTACTGGAGTCCAGTTCTTTTAACAAGCTAATGCTATGATCCTTTGTTTTTCCTCTTCAATAAACAGGACATTGTGGTCGTGGCTCCTTATCCATTCTGGGGAGCGGTAGCCCGGCTCCTTTTCCCCCCGCAAGCCATACAATTTAGCACCCTCACACTTCCTTCCGTTTGGCCGAAGGACCCCTGACCAGCATTGATTGCTCCCTTTCGCCGAGGGGATTGACTATCAGCTTGCCTTCTCATGAATCCCTCTTAGATTCCTGATTCCTGATTGAATCTGCCGTATATAACTTTGGGGAAACTGTGGCTGTGACACACATTTAGTTTGAAAAAGGCAAGAAAAGACAAAGTGGCGCCAGTGTCATGGTGTGAGTTTCGAAATGTGCAAGTTCAGCGGGGTTCTAAAACTGCGCCAGTCATTACCCGCAGTGGCGCTTGGCATCTTTAGGGTCGCCTTTTTTGCTCCATTTCGGGAACTGCTAAAGTGGCCTATTCCGAACGTTGGTGCGACTCCAACGTACTTGCCCCTATAACTTTTCACAACACAAGTGAGACCGAAACTTTACATGCTGTGTCTGTAGCTGTTCTTGACAGCCTTTCTCGCCTGTTCTGCTCCCCCTCTTGATGTCGCATTCACCTATCACCATCCCTGTGGTGTAGGACTCAGAGACCACTCTCGTGGGGTCTCCTGCCTCCCCTGTGTTGGATCCGAGTTATGCCAATCTTTCCAATATAGATTTGTGAAGTTTGCGTGGATGTCTGCCACCTTGTCTCTGGCCAACCAGAATTTGCTGAATCTTGCCGCTCGTAGCTGCTCAGACTTGGGGTAGATTTGAATAGCATATTAGGGGAAAAGTCATAAAACCTCCCCGCGACGAAACCTTTGTATCCATCTCCCCCCAAACGGGGAAAAAAGTGCTACAGGTCCCAAAATCACTTTTGGTCTAGTCTACAAGAG
The DNA here is from genome assembly GCA_003427395.1 of Chara braunii. Lineage (NCBI taxonomy): Eukaryota > Viridiplantae > Streptophyta > Charophyceae > Charales > Characeae > Chara > Chara braunii. The sequence goes on from BFEA01000092.1 coordinate 2,471,555, forward strand.
TGGCCCGGGTCCACTTGCCCGGCCGGGCCAAAAAGAAAAAAAAAAGAAAAAAAAAAATATTTAAAAAAAAAATAATTAAAATTTTTATTTTAAATTTGGTAAACAATTTTTTTTTTTTTTTTTAATATATACAAAAGCTATGTTCTTCTCTCAATTTCACCTCACACTACCACACACACTAGATTCATTTCCTACGATGGTACAAGTGGTAGAACCCTCCAGTTTCACACTGTAGGTCATAGGTTCGAGTCCGGTTCGGACTTTGGGGGAGACCTGTCTCTGCCACACACACACACCCCAGGTAGCACAATCACGATACCTAGTCTATCACATATCATATACACATACCATACACACATATATATATAGCTACTCCATATTCGCTAGGGATGATTCTCTGGATGGCCTTGGGTGGGGACGTGTGGCTCTCTTACGGGGAAGCTGTTGAGGATGAGTGCTGCTCTCTTGGGTCGGGGGGTGGCATGGGGGTTGGGGGTGCATGGTGATACCGTGGCAGTCCAGTGGTTGGGAAGGGGTGCCTTGTAGGGACACCAATGCCGAATTAAGGGGTGTATCCTACTTTCGTTGGCTGTAGACCCATTCAGGTTAGGAGTGAGTTGGCAGCGGTTGGTCGAGGGTAGTTGATGATGGACGAGGTCTCCGCCAATACCACTGGTCAATTCTCCCTGGTGAACAACAAGGTACACACACACAGTTAGGTACTAGTGGAGGTGGTAGGAGCACCTCTCACCAGTACGCACTGCACAGTACTCAATTCGTAGAGGCTCCATGGTGGGGAGCAACATATAACCATACATATATAGCCCACGGGCACACATCCATGATACACAAACACACACGTATCACAAACGGCTGGGTGGAGGTCACGCAGGGGCCAATAGGTGATTGTTAGAGCCTGGCGTCCGAAGTACCCGTACGGCAAGGCTCGTTCGACTATGCTTCAACCAGGGCTAGGTCGCTAGCCCTGGTGCCTGTCGCTGCTGTTCGGTCCAAGTCCCCCTCGATACTGGTAGGGTGACGGTCCTGAGTGCTGGTCACACTAAGGTAGGATGGTAGGGATAGGGGATACGCTAGGAGTATTGACATGAGGTTGGGATGGGTGGTGGCCTCGCCTTCCCAGAGAGACCAGGGTAGACTACTTCCGGCAATCAACGTGTGCCTAGTAACCGGCCTCTACAACACCTTGGACTTTACTTAAAAAAAAAAAAAAAAAAAAAAAAAAAAAAACTACCTACCACTACTCCAGGGTAGACTACTTCCGGCAATCAACGTGTGCCTAGTAACCGGCCTCTACAACACCCTGGACTTTACTTAAAAAAAAAAAAACACTACTCCTAATTGTAGGCATACAGGGAACAGGGACCATGCCAACAGGACCAATCCCTGTGCCTCCCCTCAGGTCCCCTCCCCTATGAACATCAGCAGACTCTGCTAAATGCCAATCGGGGGATCCAGTGGTCTATCTTTAGGTGGTGGGCGCCAAGCAAGCCCAGGAAGGTACATGAGGCCAATGGGGATTGAACCCACGACCTCCTGAATGCCACTTGCGAGCCTTACCAACTGCATAACATAGTTTTTTTTCATTTTTTTTGGATTTTTGTTTTCTTTTTTCTTTTTGGCTGGGACCTTCCCTGGTCCTTGCACGGCCGGGCTGCTTGGGAAAATAGGGTGACCCGGACGGCCCGGCTGGTAGCCTAGCTTTTGGTGTCATTTTTGCACCTTGGCTGACCCGGTAACGGCCACCGTGTAAAAATGGCGGGAAAGTGTTTTGCAGGGTGCAAAAATGATGCCGAAAGTGATTTTGGGGCCTGCGGCACGTTTTTCCCCGTGTGGGGGGAAATGGATACAAAGGTTTCGTCGCGGGGCGGTTTTACGACTTTTCCCGCATCTCTCATTCTTTTCCAATGGCATCGGATTTCTGCCTCAATCATTCCCTTCGTTGTCGTCCCTGCTTCATTCTGCGAGTTCTGGGTACTGGGTATTGTTGAGTGTCCTGCTGCACAGCCCGAGCCATGTCCTCTCTGATTTGTCAAACTGGGAAGGGATTTTTTTTTTTTTTTTTTTTTTTTTTTTTTTTTTTTTTTTTTTTTAAACACGTCATGGTTACTTATAGGAGTGATGATAAAAGCATACACTCCTACCAGCACCACTAGGGGCTCCAATCAATGGCCATGGGGATGGAAAGTTATCCTTCTAGAGACTTGGAACCCGGATCCAGAATTAGTAGAAAATAATGAAGAATTTGTGGATAACCTGTTCCGAATAGGGAGAAGAGCGCCGTAATGTGGGCTATCTGGATGAGGAGGTGCACTTATGAATGGGAAGGGGCTAGGCTAGATGGCCCAGACTTTACAGAGACAATCAAACAACAAATTCAAACAGATATTTTGACGAAGTGGGACCAAATAAAAGAAAAAATGCAATTTCTCTCAGATAAAACCGAAATTCAGAATCATTTTAGAAAATTCGCAAGTAAGTGGCTGGGCGGAAACCAGGGAAGGAGAATAGGGAGAGTTTTTTGGAATGGGGCAATGAATGATGATGATGCTGGGCTCAAAAGGGACTATAAATTGGTTTTTGATGATTGGACCACCATTGAGGCTTCAGTACCTATGCGCCCCTTATCAGACTTCCCTGATCCCTTCCCCCCCCTGCATCTGCTCTTGTTCCAAGCTCTTGGTATGGTTTATAAGGGTTAACAATTTCTAGTTACAACAGTGATATCTGTCGTTATGGAAAGGGATGGTTACCAAGGTCTTCTGCTGAAGGATATGTCAAAACAGTAGCTGGCTAACTCAGCTCCCACTCGAGTCATCACTATTATCAGGATCACTTATCCAAATCAGTACTGAGAGTAGTTGTGACCAGATACGGTCCCACCACCTCCAAAGCCAGAGTGAGCCCGGACACTGCATGAAGATATGCTCTATGGTTTCTAGAGATATTCTGCTTGGGAAAACAGATTTACAGAGTTTGCACCATCTTGCTGCTAATCCTTTCTGCTCTAAGGAGGATCTGTCAATGAGCCAGTCATTGGTTGGAAGACACCTATGTTCAATTTGCCATTGGAGAGAAACTATTTTTGCTGGTTTGTCTTTGACTGTTTTGAACCATATCTTTTAGATTGATTCTGGGTCGCTGCATACGGTACGCTGATTTGACTTTAAGAGAGTGAATATTCCTCTTAAAAGATCTTTTTTGTCTTCCTTTTCTTGTTTCCGAACACCATACCCAATTAGCCGGGTCAAAAGGGAGTTTCGAGATGGGACAGTCCGGCTTGAAGGCTACCCAGGAGTCCTTGCTCCTGATCGCTCTTATCCTAAAAATCTGTTGAGCCTGGACCCATCTTTTTTCTCTTGATCAATGGATACTGCAACATTAGTAGATGATAAAAAAAAAATATGTAAAAGAAAACCCCCATTTGGATCATGGTCTAGAATTATGTCAATTTCCTGGGGTTGGCCCTTGAGAGCAACCTAGTCATTTGTCACAAATTTGGGGCCGCCCCGAAGAATACGAATCCATTCGAGTGGGATGAATTCAATTACCTTTTCTAGAGCTTCCATCGGATGATGACAGTACCTTAGTTGCCCCCTAAGTTTAGATGGATCTATCCAATCCTTGGTATCCTTATCCCATATGTCCTTTATCCTTATGATACCATTTCTAACCCATCGCTTCCAAGGTGAATGCATACAATGGAGAACATAACCCTGCGAATCTCGAATCCACCTGTTATCAAATAGGGGTTGCTGACACACTTTCTCCCACCTTTCTGGCGATAGCTTGTCAGTTAGGGGAAGTTGTCTCCAAGTCCTTAACATAGAGACAAAAAAATGGGTTATTCTTCAAATCTTGGCTAACAGCTTTCCTACTTGAGATTGTAGATGTTGTTGCTGGTTTGGAGATCCCCCTTGGGATAGTCCATGAACGGTTCTCCAACAAGGTTAACGGGTCAATTCCTTCTGCCGTAGGGGGTGCTAGACGTTTGATTTGCTCCAAGGCTAGAGGTGCCCATGGGGTTTGAGGGATGAATAATAAACGTTGAAACCATTGGATTGAAAGAGCCTTAGCCTGGGTTAGAGGATCAAGAATCTCCAACCCACCCCACGCTTTTGGTTGAATAATAGACTGCCAAGCTACCCTGTTGATGACATTGTTATACTCATGATTTCCCCTCCACAGAAACGCAGTCAGTTGGCGCTGGAGAGTTTTAAGGAAGTCTTTGTCCATAGCCCAAATCCCTTACTTATACCAAATGGATGCCAGGATGACATTGTTAATGATCATTGTACGTCCAAAAATAGAAGTATGTTTATTCTTCTACACTTCCATTTTTGTCTGGGCTGGTTAGAAGATCCATTCATTATGATTCTTTGGTTTCCCTTCGGCAGATAGAGAAATTCCTAATACCCTTACAGGGGTATCCAGGGATAGCCACTTTATCCTTGGTAGTTCTGGGGGCCTCCCACCTTGATGGTGAATCCACCAACCAGTTGTTTTACTTCCCCACTTGACTTTCATATCTGAGAGGCAGCAAAATTTATCCATCAAGTTTTGAATTTCTACATGTTCTCATGCGAAGCGTCAACCATAAGGGAAAGGTCATCAGCAAAAAGATAGCAAACTAGAATTCCCTCCTCCGATATGCTAGTCACCTGTATTCGACAAATATTTTTATAATGACGCAAGTTTGCCGCCAAAGCCTCCATAATAATGACAAAGAGAAAAGGAACCAACAGATCTCCTTGAAGAACAGATATTAGTCCAGAGATTCAGAGCAGTAGCTGGGTGGGGTGCTCAGGGAACGTGCACGGGAATAGATGGTCCGGCAGGTTCTTTGGCTCTTTTGCATCTGATCGGACAGTGGATTAGGTCCTTTTGTTCTTGGTCTGAACAGATGACGCATACGTCCGAGCTGTTAGGGTCGCTGTTCTTTCAATTTCGATGTAACCCTGAGGCAAAAGTTGTCCAGTTTAGTTTTCTGCATAACATTTTTTTTTTCTTTTTTTTTGGATTTTTGTTTTCTTTTTTCTTTTTGGTTGGGACCTTCCCTGGTTCTTACACGGCCGGGCCGCCTGGGAAAATAGGGTGAACCGGACGACCCGACAAGTAGCCTAGCTTTTGGTATCATTTTTGCACCCAGGCTGGCTCGGTAACGGCCACTGTGTTAAAATGGCGGGAGAGTGTTTTGCAAGGTGCAAAAATAACGCTGAAAGTGATTTTGGGGCCTGCGGCACGTTTTTCCCTGTGTGGGGGGAAATTGATACAAAGGTTTCGTCGCGGAGCGGTTTTACGACTTTTCCCGCATCTTTCATTCTTTCCCAATGGCATCGGATTTCTGCCTCAATCATTCCCTTCGTTGCGGTCCCTGCTTCGTTCTGCGAGTTCTGGGTATTGTTGAGCGTCCTGCTGCAGCCCGAAGCATGTCCTCTCTGATTTGTCAAACTGGGAAGGGATATTAGTCCAGAGATTCAAAGAAGGAGCTGTGTGGAGTGCTCAGGGAACGTGGAGAGGAATAGATGGTCCGACAGGTTCTTTGACCCTTTTGCATCTGATTGGACAGTGGATTAGGTCCTCTTGTTCTTAGTCTGAACAGATGACGCATAGGTCCAAGCTCTTAGGGTCGCTGTTCTTTCAACTTCAATGTAACCCTGAGGCAAAAGTTGTTCAGTTTATTTTTCTGCATAACATAGTTTTTTTTCCATTTTTTTTGGATTTTTGTTTTCTTTTTTCTTTTCGGCTGGGACCTTCCGTGGTCCTTGCACGGCCGGGCCGCCTGGGAAAATAGGGTGACCCGGATGGCCCCGCTGGTAGCCTAGCTTTTGGTGTCATTTTTGCACCCTGGCTGGCCCGGTAACGGCCACTGTGTAAAAAATTGCGGGAAAGTGTTTTGCAGGATGCAAAAATGACGTCGAAAGTTATTTTGGGGCCTGCCGCACGTTTTTCCCCGTGTGGGGGGAAATGCATACAAAGGTTTCGTCACGAGGCGGTTTTATGACTTTTCCCGCATCTTTCATTCTTTTCCAATAGCATCGGATTTCTGCCTCAATCATTCCCTTCGTTACCGTCCCTGCTTCGTTCTGCGAGTTCCGGGTGTTGTTACTGCGGCCCGAACCATGTCCTCTCTGATTTGTCAAACAGGAAAGGGATATTACTCCAGAGATTCAGAGAAGGAGCTGGGTGGGGTGCTCAGGGAACGTGGAGGAGAATAGATGGTCCGACAGATTCTTTGGCCCTTTTGCATTTAATCGAACAGTGAATTAGGTCCTCTTGTTCTTAGTCTGAACAGATGACGCATAGGTCCAAGTTGTTAAAGTCGTTGTTCTTTCAATTTCGATGTAACCCTGAGGCAAAAGTTGCTCAGTTTATTTTTCTGCAAAACATAGTTTTTTTCATTTTATTTGGATTTTTGTTTTTCTTTTGTCTTTTTGGTTAGGACCTTCCCTGGTCCTTGCACGGCTGGGTCGCCTGGGAAAATAGGGTGACCCAGACGGCCCGGCTGGTAGCCTAGCTTTTGGTATCATTTTTGCACCCTGGCTGGCCCGGTAACGGCCACTGTGTAAAAATGGCGGGAAAGTGTTTTGCAGGGTGCAAAAATGACGTCGAAAGTGATTTTGGGGCATGCGGCACGTTTTTCCCCGTGTGGGGGGAAATGCATACAAAGGTTTCATCACGGGGCGATTTTTCCAATGGCATCGGGTTTCTGTTGCAATCATTCCCTTCGTTGCCATCCCTGCTTCGTTCTGCGAGTTCTGGATATTGTTGAGCGTCCTGCTGCAGCTCGAACCATGTCCTCTCTGATTTGTCAAACTCGGAAGGGATATTAGTCCACAGATTCGGATAAGGAGCCGGGTGGGGTGCTCAAGGAACGTGGAGGGGAATAGATGGTTCGAGAGGTTCTTCGGCCGTTTTGCATCTGATCGGACAGTGGATTAGGTCCCCTTGTTCTAGGTCTGAACAAATGACGCATAGGTCCGAGCTGTTAGGGTCGCTGTTCTTTCAATTTCGATGTAACCCTGAGGCAAAAGCTATTTAGGTTATTTTTCTGCATAACATAGTTTTTTTTCATTTTTCTTGGATTTTTGTTTTCTTCATTCTTTTTGGCTGGGACCTTCCCTGGTCCTTGCACGGTCGGGCCGCCTAGGAAAATAGGGTGACCCGGACGGCCCGGCTGGTAGTCTAACTTTTGGTGTCATTTTTGCACCCTGGCTGGCCCGGTAACGGCCACTGTGTAAAAATGGCTGGAAAGTGTTTTGCAGGGTGCAAAAATGACGCCGAAAGTGATTTTGGGGCCTGCGGCACGTCTTTCCCCGTGCGGGGGGAAATGGATACAAAGGTTTCGTCGCGGGGCAGTTTTACGACGTTTCCCGCATCTTTCACTCTTTTTCAATGGCATCGGATTTATGCCTCAATCATTCCGTTCGTTGCTGTCCCTGCTTCGTTCTGCGAGTTCTGGGTATTGTTGAGAATCCTGCTGCAGCCCGAACCATGTCCTCTCTGATTTGTCAAACTGGGAAGGGATATTAGTCCAGAGATTCAGAGAAGGAGCTGGGTAGGGTGCTCAGGGAACGTGGAGGGGAATAGATGTTTCGACAGGTTCTTTGGTCCTTTTGCATCTGATCGGACAGTGGATTAGGTCCTCTTGTTCTTGGTCTAAACAGATAACGCATAGGTCAGAGCTCTTAGGGTCGTTGTTCTTTCGATTTCGATGTAACCCTGAGACAAAAGTTGTTCATTTTATTTTTCTGCATAACATAGTTTTTTTTCATTTTTTTTGGATTTTTGTTTTCTTTTTTCTTTTTGGCAGGGACCTTCTTTGGTCCTTGCACGGCCGGGCCGCCTGGGAAAATAGGGTGACCTGGACGGCCCGGCTGGTAGCCTAACTTTCGGTGTCATTTTTGCACCCTGGCTGCCCGGGTAACGGCCACTGTGTAAAAAATTGCGGGAAAGTGTTTTGCAGGGTGCAAAAATGACGTCGAAAGTTATTTTGGAGCCAGTTGGACGTTTTTCCCCTGGGGGGGGAAATGCATACAAAGGTTTCGTCGCGGGGCGTTTTTACGACTTTTTCCGCATCTTTTATTCTTTTCCAATGGCATCGGATTTCTGCCTTAATCATTTCCTTCGTTGCCGTCCCTGCCTCGTTCTGCGAGCTCCGGGTGTTGTTGAGCGTCCTGCTGCGGCCCAAACCATGTCCTCTCTGATTTGTCAAACTGGGAAGGGATATTAGTCCTGAGATTCGGAGAAGAAGCTGGGTGGGGTGCTCAGGGAACGTGGAGGGGAAGAGAAGGTCCGTTAAGTTCTTTGGCCCTTTTGCATCTGATCAGACAGTGGATTAGGTCCTCTTGTTCTTGGTCTGAACAGATGACGCATATGTCCGAGCTGTTAAGGTCGCTGTTCTTTCAATTTCAATGTAACACTGAGGCAAAAGTTGTCCAGTTTAGTTTTCTGCAAAACATAGGTTTTTTTTTTTTTTTTTGGATTTTTGTTTTCTTTTTTCTTTTTGGCTGGGACCTTCCCTGGTCCTTGCACGGCCGGCCCGCCTCGGAAAATAGGGTGACCCGGACGGCCCGGCTGATAGCCTAGCTTTTGGTGTCATTTTTGCACCCTGGCTGGCCCGGTAATGGGCACTGTGTAAAAAATTGCGGGAAAGTGTTTTGCAGGGTGCAAAAAAGACGTCGAAAGTTATTTTGGAGCCTGCGACACGTTTTTCCCCTGTGGGGGGAAATGCATACAAAGGTTTCGTCGCGGGGCGGTTTTACGACTTTTCTCGCATCTTTCATTCTTTTCCAGTGGCATCGGATTTCTGCCTCAATCATTCCCTTCGTTGCGATCCCTGCTTCGTTCTGCGAGTTCCGGGTGTTGTTGAGCGTCCTGCTGCGGCCCGAACCATGTCCTCTCTGATTTGTCAAACTGGGAAGGGATATTAGTCCAGAGATTCGGAGAAGGAGCAGGGTGGGGTGCTCAGGGAACGTGGAGGGGAATAGATGGTCCGGCATGTTTTTTGGCCCTTTTGCATCTGATCGGACAGTGGATTAGGTCCTCTTGTTCTTGGTCTTAATAGATGACGCAGGTCCGAGCTGTTAAGGTCAACGTTCTTTCAATTTCGATGTAACCCTGAGGCAAAAGTTGTTCAGTTTATTTTTCTGCAAAACATAGTTTTTTTTTGATTTTTTTTTGGATTTTTGTTTTTTTTTTCCCTTTTGGTTGGGACCTTCCCTGGTCCTGGCACGGCCGGGCCGCCTGGGGAAATAGGGTGACCGGAACGGCCCGGCTGGTAGCCTAGCTTTTGGTGTCATTTTTGCACCCTGGCTGGCCGGGTAACGGCCATTGTGTAAAAATGGCGGGAAAGTGTTTTGAAGGGTGCAAAAATTACGCCGAAAGTGATTTTGGGGTCTGTGGCACTTTTTCCCCGTGTGGGGGGAAATGCATACAAAGGTTTCGTCACGGGGCGGTTTTACGACTTTTCCTGGATCTTTCATTTTTTTCCAATGGCACCGGATTTCTGCCTCAATCATTCCCTTCGTTGCCGTCCCTGCTTCGTTCTGCGAGTTCTGGGTATTGTTGAGCGTCCTGCTGCAGCCTGAACCATGTCCTCTATGATTTGTCAAACTGGGAAGGGATATTAGTCCATTGATTCAGAGAAGGAGCTGGGTGGGGTGCTCAGGGAACGTGGAGGGGAATAGATGGTCCGACAGGTTCTTTGGCCCTTGTGCATCTGATCGGACAGTGGATTAGGTCTTCTTGTTCTTGGTCTGAACAGATGACGCATAGGTCCGAGCTGTTAGGGTCGCTGTTCTTTCAATTTCGATGTAACCCTGAGGCAAAAGTTGTTCAGTTTATTTTTCTGCATAACATAGTTTTTTTTTATTTTTTTTGGATTTTTGTTTTCTTTTTTCTTTTTGGCTGGGACCTTCCCTGGTCCTTGCACGGCCGGGCCGCGTGTGAAAATAGGGTGACCCGGACGACCCGGCTGGTAGCCTAGCTTTTGGTGTCATTTTTGCACCCTGGCTAGCCCGGTAACGGCCACTGTGTAAAGATGGCGGGAAAGTGTTTTGCAGGGTGTGAAATTGACGTCGAAAGTGATTTTGGGGCCTGCAGCACGTTTTTCCCCGTGTGGAGGGAAATGTATACAAAGGTTTCGTCGCGGGGCGGTTTTACGACTTTTCTCGCTGTCGAGCGCATCGGCTCCCACCTTTTCGCAAAGGCGAGAGCCCTCCCGGCTATGTCTCGTAGCAGTAAAAACCGAACAAAATCAGAGACAACTTGGGAACGATGCATAATTAATCCCGCGAAGCGCCGAGGCGGACGCGGTTGCATTGCCCCTTCGCCGCTCTAGCCGGGTTTGCTAGCTGTACATCCCGCGGTCCCCTACGACATGATAGGTTATCGCGGGGCACATCTTACCTTCCCTAAGGGGTTGTCACCACCCTCAGGGGCGTATCCCTACCGAGCTAGTGACCCACATGCGAAAGCTTTTACATGCAATTACAGAGGTAGGTCAACCGAGGGCGTTTGCTCACTCGCTGGAGTATAGGTACGCTTGGTTAACACCTAGTGGACCCGAGCGTTGTCCGTTCACTAGGGCGCCGATCTCCTAGGTACGAACGGACGTCGGTCGACTAGGACGGTGTCAACCAAACGTGAAACCCACAATATTATCCTAGTCCCTTTATAATTCTCTGACCACAAGATAAATAAATAAAATCAATACACTTTATATCCAATCACACAAGACTTGATTTTGACTTGATGAGATGATCTGCCAAATTTATCATTCCCGGCCTATATGACTGACGATACTATTATTCCGCCGCTTCCAAGGCGGAGACTCGATATTGACGAAAGATTAGGAAGGACAGCCTAACCTTTAACTTACTGTTGGGTCTGTCGACACTTATTAAACTATGCCAGCAATGACTCCTCTAAGTAAATTCCACTGCTACCATGCCGATCAACAATGAGAGTGAGTGGTATCTGCGAAAAAAATCCGCTTATAAGATGAAATTCTCATTTTCATTTTTTTTTTCTTCTTACGGCGCGCGCTTCTTGTGGCGCGGCCTACCGCGTAGGCGGTGCCTAAATGCACCCGACTTGCCCTTAGTTAAACATGAACTGGGCTTCTTAAGGCTCCAGTTTTCCATGGGTAGGTGACTCCTAAAGTGGCCACCATTAGGGTACCCTAAACAGTCGCCCCCTGCGCGAGAATCAAGGGGTCCGCTGTTTTCCCCACCTAAGGTTACACGCCCAACCCCTACGAGGTGGTATAGGGTACCCCTTCTCCTCGCCCAGGCCTAAGCCTGGATCTCAGAAGTTGGGCTGGCTCCACCACGGCAACAAGGTACCCGCCCGCAGAAAGCGGTCCACTCCGAGTCGAATACAGGGTCGGCCCCTAAGGCAACGAACCCCCGCCTCAGATTCCTCCTAGAGATAGGGAATGCAACCCCGGCAAGTAAAGTACCTCCCCTTCAACCACCGGCGTCGAGAGTAACTCAGACGAAAGAAGAAGGACGCGAGGAAGGAAGTTCCATTTGGACGGAAATCAGACTCAGAGGAGGTCATTCGGGCGAGAAAGGGTTCCCTAAGGGAATAGTACAAGTCCATCTGGAATTTTCTTCTTTCTTCGACGCCGCTTTCTTTTCGCGTTCTTCTCTTTCTTTTTTTTTCCTTCATGCAAATGGGCGAGGGTTTAGGAGACACAACCAGCAAACCATCATCTCCCTACTACCCTGCGCCCCGTCGCACACACATACCTGCGTCCAAAAATAACATCACATAAAATAGCACACAAACATATATTTTTTTCTTTGTCAGTCTCCCCTATTTACATGCACCAAACCCCTCCCCACTATTTTGCCATTTCCAAGAATATTCAGAGGAAGGGTCAAGCATAGTGTGGGTTTTGGGCACCAGTGAGGGAGGCTGAGTCCACTGACCTTGAGTGTCTTGCTGGTCCACTCAAGAAAACCTTTCAGAACAACGACCAAAACTGTCGACGTCGCGCGTGCGAAGCTCACGGCAACCCTCCTTTCAATTGTCTATAACACCTCCACTCCACTTACTCCCTTAGTGTGCAGCCCTCAACTGTATCACTAAGCGAAGTATCCTCACTCCCTTCCTTCTTTACAAGTTGGTGGCTGTAATTGCCACCCCTCCTTCTTCTTCTAGTTGGTGGCTATAGCTGCCACTCCTCCTTCTTCTTCTTCAACAGTTGGTGGCTATAGCCGCCAGTCCTCCTTCTTATTCTTCAAGATTTACTACACTCCCTCCAACCTTCACCTCTCAAATCCAAACTGAAGTCTCTCCTCTCCTCTTCCAAATCTGACTTCAATCTCCCCCTCTTAGTAGGCACCTTCCCCTTCACCTTTGTTGCAGCTAGCCTCCATTTTTGTTGCAGCACGCTATGGCAGCCTCTTCTTCAACCTTGAGAATGACTGCAGTAGCAGTCTTCTCTCACCTTGAGAGAGGTAGCTATGGCTGCCTTCTCCGTCCTTAGAAACCTTAGTTCTGGCTGGCCGCAGCACTTGGAGCACCTAGCTATGGCAGCCAACAGCCCCCCTCCTTCACTTTTCTCTCTGCACTCCAGCAGCACTTCCCCCTTCACTACTTCACCTTCCACCTCAGTGCTAGCTGGTTATGACAGTCTAGCACCTCCTCTCTTCCTAGTACTAGTTGTCTATAGTAGCCAGCAACACCTCACCTCTCTTCCACTCTCTCCCTCTCTCCTCCAACAACAGTCTCTCTCTCTCTCACTCAGCTGGCCTTACACTCTAGCATCCTCTCCTCTCTCTCTCAGCAGCTGGCCAAGCACTCAGGCAGAGTGTATGCAGCACCTCAAAATGACGAGGTTGGTGCTGGCTGAGAGGTGAAGGCCCAGCCGAAGCTCAGTTGAGGCTGCCTCCTTGAGCACAACAGCTACAAATTCATAGTTGTTGTGAGCCCTCGATCTGAAATTCAGATCAAGGGTCCCAAACCTTGATTTTCCCCTAGGAAGACTAGGGGGATTCAAGTATAAATGTACCTGGGTCTTTCCCCAGGTCTCATTCATGTAGGGAAGGATGTACTGAGCCTCCCCTTGTTGTGCTACAACAGCACATCAAGGCTCTGCCTTGCTGCACCTAGCCTGGCCCTCAGCCAGCTTCGCGCACTCCCCCTCTGAACTCACTTTCAATCTGAGTTCAGAGGCTGTGCCCGAATCTGGGTGCTGAGAAAGCCAGATTCACAAAAAAAAAACGAGCTCACACAGCACAAAAAAGAGAAAGCAAAAGAATTTTTTTTTCTCACTCACTTCGGCTGCTGAAAACCAGGTCTCAAGCTCAAATCGGGGGGAAACTGTGCTTCCTTTCCCCACTTTTTTTTCTTTTTGAAAGGGGCAGCTCGTTTTTCAAAACGAGCTGCCTCCTTCCACCAAGTCTTTTCACCGTGTCGAACTAGTGTCAAGCTCATAGGGTCTTCCCCCACTTGCCCCAAGAGCCCGTACCCGGATGCAAACCGCGCCTGGTACAGGCGTCGTCTTGCAGCCTGTCCACAAACCGAACAACCACGGGGTACACCACTGGAGTCTGACCTGTTGGCTGCTGCGCCGCCCACTGTTGCTTCCGTCTGCGGCCAGGTAAGCCCCTAGCAGTAGATACATTCGTCTTTGCCTCACCCCCAGTAGCAACCCGTTCGCCAGAACGAATGGGTGCCCCAAGAAGAAAAGACAAGAACGAAATTTAAAAATGGAGAAAATCTACGAAAATCAAAAAAAGAAAAACATAAAAAAACAGAAAACCAACTTACCTGACTACAGAAAACGGTTGCCTGTTTTCAAGGGCGACTGTCAAGTGCACTGGGGCCAAAACCCCTGTCACTTCTTACTACGCCAAGTGGCGCTCCACCTGTAGTTTTAATTTTTTTTTTTTTTTTTTTTTTTTTTGAAATCGGTGCCTGAGGCCGGGGTCCTCAGAGTCTACCCGAAAAAAATAACACATTTGGGAGCCTTACCCAGTTTAGCTTTTTACGAGACCCTTCTCGGGACCCGGGACCATGCCACATTCCATTCACAACTGACAAACTTCACCTTTACATTCTACAACTAAGGAAAAAAAGTTCCTAGCTCAATGTGTATCCACTCTCTATGACTATAAGAAATAAAACCAAGGTGACCAACTTCTCTACCCTATCAATTATCTAGCTAAACCTTACCTAACACAGGCAACAACAAGTCCCCAAAACAACCGAGAAGTATGCAATTCGCTACTACCTGAGGATAAAATAAATCCATGAATGCCTATCTTAAACCATGGCAATTGAACCTCTAATTGCGAGGTTCTGCACAGAAAAAATCAAACTTGTATCAGGCAATGCTGGGAAATCCCAGCTCCCCAACTTCGAACTTAAATAACCATGGTGAGAACTATCGGGGCAGAACAGATCCCCGCGCGATCTCCTCGATCTTGCGGTCAGAATCGACCGCATCTGATAAGAAAGAAATGGGCCGCTCCAAAAAGGGCCACCCCAAGGTCAGTTTAGATTCGATCCCCAGACCAACAGGGTAACAGTCTCAGACATAAACCTATTGGGCTGGCTCCTACTACAAGAATAGTAAGAGCACAAATCCCATATAAAGAGTATGGGGCTCAACCCCTCCTTACTACTACCGGTAGCAGCTCAGCAGGCCGTCGCCGCTCGCCTGTCGGCTGGCTGGCTGGCCGGCTGGCTAGCAGCAAACTGGCTGGTTGGCTGGCCCCTACACACTCTGCACTCCATGACAACTGCACTACCCTTTCTATCCCCCGGCGCGAACGGTCGTGGCCCCCTTCCTCTTTTTTTTTTTTCCTCTGTTGCTTTTTGGC
>BFEA01000092.1:2486419-2502843 GCA_003427395.1 Chara braunii
TTTCCCTTTTTTTTTTTTTTTTTTTTTTGCACTCCCGTCGGCGTGGGCCGGCAGTCACATCGCAAGACACCCCCAACTGTTGAAATGCAGGCCCGGGTTCGATCCCGGTATCTGTCGGGTAGCAGTCTGGTGGTGTAACCTATTGGGCTAGCTCCTATCACGCCAGTGATAGGAACCGCTCTTCTATAAGAAGAGTTGGCCAAGTCGCTAACCCCATGTCGTGGCCTTGCAGGCTCCTCCTGCCTCAGGCCCAGCCTACCTGCGGCCCCACAGGCCTCGCCTGCTAATGGCCCCACATGCTTGACTGGCCGCGTGGCCTTGACATCGGCTTATCAATCCCTTGGCCCGGTGTCAACCCCCGCGGCCGGGAAATAAAAGCCTTCTTCCTACTACCCCCATGCCGCGGTTGTATACCCGGCGAACGTAGGTCCTGAATCGCGCGGCTGTTATTTCACGTAAACTAGGTCTAACTTTAGCGTTCCGATGTCTACACATTCCTCTGCGGTCTCAACAAGACAAGCACGTCCTGTTACTGCCACTACTCTCAGATGCTGCAGACGTCCGGACTACGGTTCTAAAAAGTTTTCGTTTTTCGGTCATAGGTCAGGTTTGAATGAATTTTTGGCAGATAACCCATCTCATCAAGTTATGAAGCCCGAATAACCCTTTACTCAGTCGGACATCGTTCGACATTTAAAAACACCGGGCAGATACCCTTGTCAGGGTTTCGGCCCCGACACCGCATCTTTCATTCTTTTCCAATGGCATCGGATTTCTAGCTCAGTCATTCCCTTCGTTGTCGTCCCTACTTCGTTCTGCGAGTTCTGGGTATTGTTGAGCGTCCTCCTGCTGCCCGAACCATGTCCTCTCAGATTTGTCAAACTGGGAAGATATATTAGTCCAGAGATTCGGAGAAGGAGCTGGGTGGGGTGCTTAGAGAACATGGAGGGGAATAGATGGTCCGGCAGGTTCTTTGACCCTTTTGCATATGATCGAACAGTGGATTAGGTCCTCTTGTTCTTGGTCTGAACAGATGACGGATAGGTCCGAGCTGTTAGAGTCGCTGTTCTTTCAATTTCGATGTAACCCTGAGGCAAAAGTTGTTCAGTTTATTTTTCTGCATAACATACTTTTTTTTTCATTTTTTTTGGATTTTTGTTTTTTTGTTTTCTTTTTGGCTGGGACATTCCCTGGTCCTTGCAAGGCCGGGCCGCCTAGGAAAATAACCTGACCCGGACGGCCCGACTGGTAGCCTAGCTGTTGGTGTCATTTTTGCACCCCAGCAGGCCTGGTAACGGCCAGTGTGTGAAAATGGCGGGAAAGTGTTTTGCAAGGTGCAAAAATGACGTCGAAAGTGATTTTGGGGTTTGCGGCAAGTTTTTCCCCGTGTGGGGGGAAATGGATACAAAGGTTTCGTCGCGGGGTAGTTTTACAACTTTTCCCGCATCTTTCATTCTTTTCCAATGACATCGGATTTCTGCCTCAATCATCCCCTTCGTTGTCGTCCCTACTTCGTTCTGCGAGTTCTGGGTATTTTTGAGCGTCGTGCTGCAACCCGAACCATGTCCTCTCTAATTTGTCAAACTTGGAAGGGATATTGGTCCAGAGATTCGGAGAAGGAGCTGGGTGGGGTGCTCAGGGTACCGGGAGGGGAGGAGATGGTCGGGCAGGTTCTTTAGCCCTTTTGCATCTGATCAGATAGTGAATTAGGTCCTCTTGTTCTTGGTCTGAACAGATGACGCATAGGTCCGAGCTGTTAGGGTCGCTGTTCTTTCAATTTCGATGTAACCCTGAGGCAAAATTTGTTTAGTTTATTTTTCTGCATAACATAGTTTTTTCTCTTTTTTTTTTTATATTTTTTTTTTCTTTTTTCTTTTCGGCTGGGACCTTCCCTGGTCCTTGCACGATCGGGCCATCTCGGAAAATAGGGTGACCCGGTGTCTCCGGAAGGCCCGGCTGGAAGCCTTGCTTTTGGTGTCATTTTTGCACCCTGGCTGGCCCGGTAACGGCCATTGTGTAAAAATGGCGGGAAAGTGTTTTGCAGGGTGCAAAAATGACGCCGAAAGTGATTTTAGGGTCTGTGGCACGTTTTTCCCCGTGTGGGGGGAAATGGATACAAAGGTTTCGTCGCGAGGCGGTTTTACGACTTTTTCCGCTGTCGAGCGCATCGGTCCGGCACCGCACGGGGGCAGCGCGGGACCCTCCCGGCCGCGTCACGCAGGAGTTGGTTTTAAGAACCCTTCGTCGCAATATACATGGAGCTTCCACAAGCCGCTCCGACCGAGTGCGCCAGCCATATCTCTCGCGAGCCCCTACGACAGGATAGGGCCTACGTGAGGCACAACTTACCTACACCTTACGGGAGTTGTCACCTCCTTTTGGTGGGCGTATCCCCGCCGAGCTACCAGCCCACAGTACAAAAGCTAGTCAGTTGCAATCGCAGAGGTGGACCAGCCGAGGGCGTTTCTCTTTCGCTGTAGCATAGGGGGTACGCGCGGTAATACGCCTCTTTCGAACCCACACGCGAATCGGCATCTTGGGGGGGGTGAGGTCCCAATCGCGACCCGTCGTCGGTCGACTAGGACGAATCCCACACACCACTCGCACTCCACTTTACGAATACACATGCACACAAAACAACACATATACGAGACGGCACAACACAAACAACGCGACAACGCTCCTAGCCCCTCGGTAGCCAACCCATAACTTTCCAACGCAGAAATCGAATAGGCGTCGCGCGCGAGACTAGGTATAAAACCGCGCGGACGCAGGGCTATCGCATATCGACTCGCAATGCAATTGTACGCAGGCAGTCGCAATGAAGGCGTACTATGTAGTGCCCATAATCAAGCGGCCCCTCGTGAAATCGAGTACCGCTTATGACACTCGAGTGTGTGACTTGAAGTGTCGTGAGGGCCTAACCCTTCATGACATTGCACGGCTGAAGGAATAGYCGTGCAGCCGCCGCGACACCTCCGGYTCTTGGCCTGAGTGTCTCGGTAGGCAAATCAAATAGGCTCTGCGCGAGGGAAAACCCCTCCTCTGCAGAGCCTAGGGCTTGGGGTGTCCTGGACAAGGACCTCGAATCCCAGYCCAGGACCAAACGTCCGACTAAGAAAATCATCAAAAAGCAGGAACAAAAGATAGAAGTACGGGCCTCCCCTAAGTTCCTYAGTCCCAACTTCTGAGTGGGGCTTTAATATGGGGATTCTTCAACCCATGCAAACGTTCATCCCAAGTATACCCATGTATACGTATATAAGGGTTAAGTATGTGACGATCACTTTTCACGGTCTCACTGGGGTTTCTCACAATAATACRTATATGTGTGATCGCAGGCAACCAAATCCAGAATCTGACTCACAGCACATACCTGCAGTCACATCAACGAACCAAATCAACAACCCACATATTACACGGAGTCAATCCCAACCACCTTCGACACTCATACCCCTCGCTTTAGTCATACAAGCCCCAAAACCTCCTGTCCAACCAACCTTAATTAAATACTCAGTACCTTTGTTAAATGACCATTCAATAAAAGTCCGGGTGAAAACCTTAATAAAACAACGAAGATCACCAGGGCTAAAGCCTTTTAGGTTGAGTGTGGAGGGAGAGTTGAAATTGAGTCGTAGACCGACGAATCGGCAACCGATCTGTTATCCGTGATAACAGTAAGTGATCCTCAAGGGATCAAGCTGGATCTAGCCCTGAACTTGGATCAAATGATGAAAAGGACCTGAAACACACGACAGATCAATCCCCAAGCTAAGATCATAAGTGTATGGAGAATATAACTACATAATACATCCTCACTCAAAATCTCCCTATAAGCTTAACTTAAGTCTACTTTTAAACCAAATGCTTAAGGTAAAGGTAGACCAACTACGGAATCTCCCCTATTTTGCCTGAATCGCCACCTGTCAAAAATATAGTCTATCTCCTTTAAACTAAGAAAATTTTCGGCAGCGCTTCCCGTAGGAAAAGTGTCTTTCCAAAATTTATATAAGCTCAAATATGAACGCCGAAATAATTTCTAAGTCTGGAAAGTCAAAATTTTGTCTAACTCTCCGAATTAGTAGAAATTTGGGCAGCACTCCCTTTAGAAAAGGAGACTTCCCAGATTTATACTAAGTCAGATATAAAAACAGAAATAATATGTAACTCTGGAGAATCAAATTCTGTCTAACTCTCTGAATTAGTAGAAATTTGGGCAGCACTCCCTTTAGAAAAGGAGACTTCCCAGATTTATACTAAGTCGGATATGAACTCAAATAACAGCTCGAGCTTAACGTTAGACTGAATTTAACTAACTCCTTTAATTTTGTAGGAAAATTCGGCAGCACCCCCTCTAAAAAAGTGCTATTCCAAAATTTATACAAGAAAGTTCAGATTTTGAAAGTAACTTTGACTTTCCAAAGTTCAATTTTGTCTAACTCTCTGAATTAGCAAAATTTTAGGCAGCACTTCCTTTAGAAAGGGAGACTTCCCAGATTTTAACTAAGCCAGATATATGGAAAAGACAAGTTGAACTCTGACAAGTCAAGTTGACTAACTTCTTGGATTTGTAGAAATTTCGGCAGTGCTTCCCATCGGAAAAGTAGCTTGCCAAGATTTATACAAAGCCAAGTATAAGAAAAAAATATCAGAAAATGCAGGAATTGACCTAAGTAAAAAAACGTTATTACAGAAAATACAGGAATTAACACTAATTCATATGGCTCTAGCACGTGGCGAGCAACTAAAGCAACTACCTATAAAGTTGAAACACAAACAAACTAGTCATCCCATCCAGTCACATGCAAACCAAACCACGAATGTAAGCACTCTCACCATCCCAAGTTCATTCCATATAAATAGTTCGTGAATCTTCAAGTTCTTGAATCCTTATGCCCATCTTACATAGGACATAGAGCCGGACCATTCGCCATGGAAATAATGCCCAACTTGTCTTTATGATATACACGAGAAGGTTGCACAACTACTTCTTTCTTCTTTTGGGCAGATGACTAGGCTATTCGCCATGGAAACAATGCCTAGTCGCCCTAAGCTGTTTAATATCCAAAGTTTTAGTATTTCTCTGACTTTGTTAAAAAGAAAAGACAAATATGGGTAGGGGACTGAACCATTCACAGTAGAAACAATTTTCAACTTGCCCCAAACTATTTCCATTTATACTCTGTATTTTCCCTTCTCTCTTCTTAATGATATGGCTTAACGCTGGACCATTCATAGTAGAAACACTGTCCAGCTCCCAGTTCACATGCAAAAATACATAAAATACTCTCCTTTATACTTCGCTTAAATTATGTGCGTGGTTTTCAGGCTAAACCATTCACCATAGAAACGGTGCTTAGCCTTAGACCAAAAATCCTCCCTCAGAATAAACAAGAATTTAAACCCCATTCAATCAGACAAACCCTCAGAGTTAACTAAGGTAGCCAGGCCATTCACAGTAAAAACAATGCCTGGTTCCCCAGAAAATAATCAAATAAACACAGCGACCAGRCCATTCACAGTAGAAASAAATGYCTGGTCCTTMAAAAAAACAGCCAAATAAACATAGCCCTGAGYCATTCACAGTAGAAACAATGCTCAGGCTTTGGTTGACCCKGTCAAACGCATGCAGTTTACCTTCCTCCCACCTTCCCCCAGTTCATCCTTAGTCTGCTTTCAATCARAACAAAGTAGAAACTTAGGCTTCACTCTCACACATTCTTTCCAGTTAGTCTGATTAGGTCYTGAAGAGAAASMAAAAACCATAGGGACAATCGCATGYATAYAATAGTYATACTGCAGGGGGATAGGCAAACATGGGTAGTAGTGGGTTATACAGATAAGGATGATTTACCTGAAGGTTCCCTGCCTCCAGAACTCCTCCTGAGTTCCAGCAGAGCTYCCGYAATCGGTGGGTGGACTCCCCACARAGTCTTGACGCGGACCTACGGGYTRCAATCCCACCTGCCGCCTTCCTCTCGTAACCACAGGACTAGACTTAGAGTCAGAAGGATAGAAAGAGGAAGGTGTGAGACTCTCRGATCCAAKRAGAGGTGCCCTCAGRCTCACGGGAGAGGGCCTTGTAATCTTCRCGCRCCTGAGGGCCCCGCAAKGGCGGCCAAAGTGCCCAGTAGCTTGGTTATCCGAGRTCAGTCGTTTGCCGTCRAAWCCTCGATGACCYCTTSAACTCGCAACCTCACCACACTCACCGRCCAAATCACGTCCTCAAGTCATACTTCGTCGTACTTGGCTAAGACCCCACACCTCAGCCTAGAGCGACCACTTCTAGATAGAGAGCGCCTCCTTCCCCGCGCCCTTGTTCAAACTCAGTGCTCCCAAGCAACTAGCATACACACCAGCAGCGCTGATTGGCCAGCTCCGTAGCAATGCTCAATGCGAACGCAGTAAGACTCTAGCTCCTCGCAACCGCCTTRTACGCGCAGCATACCGTACTACATGGGGTGCTCCACAAGACTCATCCTCAAGCTCAACGGCTCAGCAAGGTGCTCAGCAGGTGCACTGCCCATATGCAGCACGACACAGCATACGCTATAGTAGCCAAACCCGTCAGTASCTACCTTGCCTAACACCCTTCAATTTTTGGCCCACCGAGCCCGTGGGACACAACGCAAAATCTGTGCAGTGGAGTACATGACAGTACGAACCAGGCAACARCGCTGTAGAARTCGACAGGACGAGCGGGTCAGTGGGTTGTCAACTGCAACGTGGAGCTCAAGGCACCAMCAACAAGGCAACCAACCTACAGAATACATGCGGAAGGTCCGATCAGAGGACGGACARCCTGGTAGCGAGGTAGCAAGGCGCACGGTGACACCCGTAGTACKACCGCGCCGCACAACGAACAYGTTAATCTRCAACGATCCTTATGCAGAGCGAGGGAGACACTTCTTAGCGGGAGGTGAAGCGACACACCAGATARCAKGTAAGTCCTCCACGCGCGGCCACCCTCYCGCTGCCTCCAACTACGAGC
Source organism: Chara braunii (assembly GCA_003427395.1). Lineage (NCBI taxonomy): Eukaryota > Viridiplantae > Streptophyta > Charophyceae > Charales > Characeae > Chara > Chara braunii. The sequence continues at coordinate 2,493,411 of BFEA01000092.1, forward strand.
AAAGTCGGGTGAATCTTCAGCTGGATCCCAGGCGGATACATGCTGTCTCCCAASTTTACTCGGCGGCTGGCCTCCCGCTGCTACTATGGGCGGAATCAGATGAATCTCCCACTAGAACATGGGGAGATACATAACCAGTTCGAAACCGCCCTTTTTCACGCAGGACCTTACTAACATAACTCAGACTCTGACCACTAATCTCAAAATCTAACACCACCCCCGAACTCGCCCGACTTCGGACCTCTATTCCGCAACTTTCCTCCCTCGATTTCGTCAAGTCCCGGACGCGACATTCGTTTTCCTTGTCTGGCCATATCCAGCCCCGACACTCTCCGCGCACCATCTCCCCCTACCAACCTTCGTTATACTCGCCTACCACCAGTTCTGAGCCCGGATTTGGGGTCGCCACCCCTCAAAACCCCTGTTGCTGACTTTGTTTCATTCGATTCTTTCAAGAATCGATCGAAATATCCCCCTCTCTTTCTCCTCCCATAGCCATTTCGGCGCAGCTCCTACTTCTTCCAACTCCCTTTCTACTAACATTTTCCCCAAACTGACTTCACGATCTAATTCGCAGCACAAAAAAAACACAGTTTACAACTTTATATCGCTCGATTTCGTTAAGAATTKAGCGAAATATTGCTTCTTCCTACCTCTACCRTAGCCCCTTCCGCCATAACACCGCGYGACCTTTTTCYTACTRACCTTCTTCTACACTAACTTTCACCTAAAACTAACRCTGGACTCGAAGTCGCCATRKTTTAAAACCCCTAAGAAGACTCCCTTCCCGCCCAGTTTCATCAGGAAACGGTCGGCGTTACTAGCTCCTCTTTGCCATTTTCAGCCYCCCTTCTTGTCTGCATGTACCTGGCGCGTTCCCACGCCCAGGTTCATCCGCACCTTCTGCCCATCCCCTAGCGACCTTCGTTCCCCCGCGATCACTCCGCCTACCACCAGTCTCCCTATTGCCCCGSTTCCTGCACGCACCTGGCGCACAACACCGCCCGGGTTCAGCCCACTCTTCTTCTTGGCTGCCCGCTCGCTCCCTCCGCCTTTGCTGTTGCACCGCGCCACACTGCCTCGTGTGCACTCCGCTGCCACTATACTGTGGCTCCGTGCTCCTTAGCGCTGCGCTGTCCGGTCAGTCCCTCCACCCGTTGCGACCGATCGGCCCAATCTCCGGCCATCCCTGAGGGAAACTTCGGAGGCATTCAACTACTAGACGGTTCGATTAGTCTTTCGCACCTATACCCAAGTCCGATCGACACGTCGTGCGCGCAGCAGCGCTGTGGGCTTCACCGGAGTCCCGCCGCTACGTAGCGCCTCCCCCCCCCATTGCGCTATCTACTCCCTTGCTCGCATGCACCCGGCGCCCGCCCGCGTTTAGGTACATCCGCCACTGTGCCTCTTGCTTTTTCCTCCCTGTCTCCTCCGGTCCCCGTCACCGCCCCAACACTTACTACCCGCCCGCACTGTTGCCCCGCCCGATGCTGTCGGGCCAACCCCATTACAGTCTGTCCCTGCGTGCTCACTCTGCGGAATGCTCCAACCCCTCAGGCCTCCAACAGTCGGGTTCCCCCATAGGTACGTGGGTTGCGGTGTTGGCTGAACGCCCCTGCCGCAGGCCCGTAGCATGGCCCCTGGTGTAGCATGGCCCCTGGTGCAGCCGGCCCCGGCACAGATTTTAGAGGTAATAGCAAATATTCAAGTGAGAACTCTGAGACCCGAACCGGAGGGAAACCCCGTGGGCATACTCACACCCAAACCTCCTACAATGGATCGTGGTAGGCGGGCGGGGCATATTCACAACCGGAGAGGGTCCCCGCCACTCAGGTTCCTCCCGTCTCGTGGGCTAATCATCTACCGGCTCGAATGTACGTTAATTCCCCCGGCCCATATTCTTAGGACATACAAGATAAAAGAACTTTGCCAACACCTTGAMCACGCKGGGACCCGTAAGTCAACGAACRGAGGCRYRCGCTCAAATTAAAAGGTACCAACGRAAAAAAATTGATCTTMAAAACTTCTAGTCGCCAAAGACAAAATAAAGGATACCCCYTGCACCACTCTRACGCCSCCAAATGGCAAAACCAAACGGGGTAGCCCTACGGTTCTCAACCCCATCGGCTTCCTCCTCGATGCTCCGCTGCCGCTGCGTCGACGCTCGCCGRCCTCGATCYCTGAACCTTCGTACTGTCAATCCAATGTCGTAACCTATAGGGCTAAGCCCARGCCTGGGACCGAGTCCCRCAGAATACCATATAGGCAGTGCGGCGYGACGCTTTGGGCCAACAAAACGGYTGCSCGGCACCCATTTGCCYGCGCCGGCTTGCTTATACCGTGCCATAATTKCCCCGCGCGCCAKCCTACGACACCCCGCTTACCGCACRAAGCCGCGCCRTCGTTGCCAATGCCGTTGTCGGGGCCGTTTCTCCGCACGCGCGTTCGACTTGGTCAAAAGTACCAATCAAAAGAAAATATCCTTAATTCCTGCTTAATCAAAAATAAATAAATAATAAATAATATCACCAAGCAAAACGACCAAGGTCCGGGCCAGCTCTACGATCAACAACAGAAAAGAATCACGCGCGCCTTAAACCTGCGCGCCCACGCACTCGCTATTGTGGTTAACCACACAATCAACGCAATTATAGACGCAGCCGCGCTTCACGCGGTATACTTAAATTCTAGACCAAAACCGTTTTCTGTTACTTGCAAAAACCAGGGCGGATACCCTTGTAAGGGTATTCGCACCGACACCGCATCTTTCATTATTTTCCAATCGCATCGGATTTCTGCCTCAATCATTCCCTTCGTTCCCGTCCCTGCGAGTTCTGGGTATTGTTGAGCGTCTTGCTGCAGCCCGAACCATGTCCTCTCTGATTTGTCAAACTGGGAAGGGACATAAGTCCAGAGATTCAGAGAAGGAGTTGGGTGGGGTGCTCAGGGAACGTGGAGGGGAATAGATGGTCCGACAGGTTCTTTGGCCCTTTTGCATCTGATCGGACAGTGGATTAGGTCCTCTTGTTCTTGGTCTGAACAGATGACGCATAGGTCTGAGCTGTTAGGGTCGCTGTTCTTTCCATTTTGATGTAACCCTGAGGCAAAAGTTGTTCAGTTTATTTTTTTGCAAAACGAAGGTTTTTTTCAGTTTTTTTGGATTTTTTTTTCTTTTTTCTTTTCGGCTGGGACCTTTCCTGGTCCTTGCACGGTCGGGCCGCCTGGGAAAATAGGGTGACCCGGACGGCCTGGCTGGGAGCCTAGCTTTTGGTGTCATTTTTGCACCCTGGCTGGCCCGGTAACGACCACTGTGTTAAAATGGCGGGAAAGTGTTTTGCAGGGTGCAAAAATGACGCCGAAAGTGATTTTGGGGTCTGCGACTCGTTTTTGCCCGTGTGGGGGGAAATGGATACAAAGGTTTTATCGCGGGCCGGTCTTACGACTTTTCCCGCATCTTTCATTCTTTTCCAATGGCATCGGATTTCAACCTCAATCATTCCCTTCGTTGCCGTCCCTACTTCGTTCTGCGAGTTCTGGGTATTGTTGAGCGTCTTGCTGCAACCCGAACCATGTCCTCTCTGATTTGTCAAATTGGGAAGGGATATTAGTTTAGAGATTCAGAGAAGGAGTTGGGTGGGCTTCTCAGGGAACGTGGAGGGGAATAGATGGTCCGGCAGGTTCTTTGACCCTTTTGCATCAGATCGGACAGTGGATTAGGTCCTCTAGTTCTTGGTCTGAACAGATGACGCATAGGTCCGAGCTGTTAGGGTCGCTGTTCTTTCAATTTCGATGTAACCCTACGGCAAAAGTTGTTGAGTTTATTTTTCTGCAAAACATAGTTTTTTTTCATTTTTTTTGGATTTTTGTTTTCTTTTTTCTTTTTGGTTGGACCTTCCCTGGTCCTTGCACGGTCTGGCTGCCTAGAAAAATAGGGTGACCCGGACGGCCCGGCTGGTAGCCTAGCTTTTGGTGTCATTTTTGCACCCTTGCTGGCCCGGTAATGGCCACTGTGTAAAAATGGCGGGAAAGTGTTTTGCACAGTGTAAAAGTGACGTCGAAAGTGATTTTGGGGCCTGCGGCACGTTTTTCCTCGTGCGGAAGGAAATGCATACAAAGGTTTCGTCGCGGGGTGCTTTTACGACTATTTCCGCATTTTTCATTCTTTTCCAATGGCATCGGATTTCTGCCTCAATCATTCCCTTCATTGTCGTCCCTACTTCGTTCTGAGAGTTCTGGGTATTGCTGAGTGTCCTGCTGCAGCCCGAACCATCTCCTCTTTGATTTGTCAAACTGGGAAGGGATATTTGTCCAGAGATTCGGAGAAGGAGCTCGGTGGGGTGCCTAAGGAACGTGGAGGGGAATAGATGGTACAATAGGTTCTTTGACCCTTTTGCATCTGATCGGACAGTGGATTAGGTCCTCTTGTTCTTGGTTTGAACAAATGACGCATAGGTCCGAGTTGTTAGGGTCGCTATTCATTTAATTTCGATGTAACCTTGAGGCAAAAGCTGTTTAGTTTATTTTTCTGCATAACATAGTTTTTTTATTTTTATTTTTTATTTTTGTGTTCTTTTTTCTTTTTGGTTGGGACCTTCCCTAGTCGTTGCACGGTCGGGCCGCCTGGGAAAATCGGGTGACCCGGACGGCCCGGCTGGTAGCCTAGCTTTTGGTGTCATTTTTGCACACTGGCTGGCTCGGTAATGACCACTGTGTAAAAATGACGGCAAAGTCTTTTGCAGGGTGCAAAAATGACGCCGAAAGTGATTTTGGGGCCTGCGGCACGTTTTTCACCGTGTGGGGGGAAATGGATACAAAGGTTTCGTCGCGGGGCGGTTTTACGACTTTTTCCACATCTTTCATTATTTTCCAATGGCATCAGATTTCTGCCTCAATCATTTTCTTCGTTGTCGTCCCTACTTCGTTCTGCGAGTTCTCGGAATTGTTGAGCGTCCTGCTGCAGCCCGAACCATGTCCTCTCTGATTTGTCAAACTGGGAAGGGATATTAGTCCACAGATTCAGAGAAGGAGCTGGGTGGGGTGCTCAAGGAACGTGGAGGGGAATAGATGATCCGGCAGGTTCTTTGGCCCTTTTGCATCTGATCGAACAATGGATTAGGTCCTCTTGTTTTTTATCTGAACAGATGACACATAGGTCCAAGATGTTAGGGTCGCTGTTCTTTCAATTTCGATGTAACCCTGAGGCAAAAGTTATTCAGTTTATTTTTCTGCATAACATTGTTTTTTTTAAGTTTTTTTTGGATTTTTGTTTTTTTTTTTTCTTTTTCGATGGGACCTTCCCTGGTCCTTGCACGGGCGGGCCGTCTTGGAAAATAGGTTGACCGTGACGGCCCTGTTGGAAGCTTAGCTTTTGGTGTCATTTTTGCACCATGGCTGGCCCAATAACGTCCACTGTGTAAAAATGGTGGAAAAGTGTTTTGTAGGGTGCAAAAATGACGCCGAAATTGATTTTGGAGCATGTGGCACGTTTTTCCCCGTGTGGGGGGAAATGGATACAAAGGTTTCGTCGCGGGGTGGTTTTACGACTTTTCCCGCATCTTTCATTCTTTTCCAATGGCATCAGATTTCTGCCTCAATCATTCCCTTCGATGCCGTCCCTGCTTCGTTCTGCGAGCTCTGGGTATTGTTAAGCGACTTGCTGCAGCCCGAACCACGTCCTTTCTTATTTGACAACTTGGGAAGCGATATTAGTCCAGAGATTCAGAGAAGGAGCTGGATGGGGTGCTTAGGGAACGTGGAGGGGAATAGACGGTTCGGCAGGTTCTTTGGCTCTTTTGCATCAGATCGGACAGTGGATTAGGTCCTCTTGTTAGTGGTCTGAACAGATGACGCATAGGTCTGAACTCTTAGGGTCGTTGTTCTTTCAATTTCAATGTAACCCTGAGGCAAAAGTTGTTTAGTTTATTTTTCTGCATAACAAAGTTTGTTTTTATTTTTTTTGGATTTTTTTTTTCTTTTTTTCTTTTTGGTCGGGACCTTCCCTGGTCCTTGCACGACCGGCACGCCTCGAAAAATAGGGGGACCCGGACGGCGTGGCTGGTAGCCTAGCGTTTGGTGTCAGTTTTGCACCTTGGCTGATCCAGTAACGGCCACTATGTAAAAACGGCGGGAAAGTGTTTTGCAGGGTGCAAAAATGACGCCGAAAGTGATTTTGGGCCCTGCGACACGTTTTTCCCCGTGTGGGGGGAAATGGATACAAAGGTTTCATCGCGGGGCGGTTTTATCACTTTTCCCGCATCTTTCATTATTTTCCAATGGCATCGGATTTCTGCCTCAATCATTCCCATCGTTGTCGTCCCTGCTTCCTTCTGCGAGTTCTGGGTATTGTTGAGCGTCCTGCTGCAGCCTGAACCATGTCCTCTCTGATTTGTCAAACTGGGAAGCGATTAGTCCAGAGATTCAGATAAGGAGATGGGTGGGGCGGCAGGGAACGTGATGGGGAATAGATGGTCCGACAGGTTCTTTGGCCCTTTTGCATGTGATCGGACAGTGGATTAGGTCCTCTTGTTCTTGGTCTTAACAGATGACGCATAGGTCCGAGTTGTTAGGGTCGCTGTTCTTTCAATTTCGATGTAACCCTGAGGCAAAACTTGTGCAGTTTATTTTTCTGCATAACATAGTTTTTTTTCTTTTTTTTTGGATTTTTGTTTTCTTTTTTCTTTTTGGCTAGGACCTTCCCTGGTACTTGCACGGCGGGGCCGCCTGGGAAAATAGGGTGACCCAGACGGCCCGGCTGGTAGCCTAGGTTTTGGTATCATTTTTGCACTCGGCTGCCCCGGTAACGGCCACTTTGCAAAAATGGCGGGAAAATGTTTTGCAAGGCGCAAAAATGACGCCGAAAGTGATTTTGGTGCCTGCGGCACGTTTTTCCCCATGTGGCGGGAAATGGATACAAAGGTTTCGTCGCGGGGCGATTTTACGACTTTTGCCTCATCTTTCATTCTTTTCCAATGGCATCGGATTTCTGCCTCAATCATTCCCTTCGTTGTCGTCCCTGCTTCGTTCTGCGAGTTTTGGGTATGGTTGAACGTCTTGTTGTAGCTCGAACCATGTCCTCTCTGATTTGTCAAACTGGGAAGGGATATTAGTCCAGAGATTCAGAGAAGGAGCTGGGTGGGGTGCTCATGGAACGTGGATGGGAATAGATGGTCCTACAGGTTCTTTGGCCCTTTTGCATCTGATTGGACAGTGGATTAGGTGCTCTTGTTCTTGGTATGAACAGATGACGCATGGGTCCGAGTTGTTAGGGTCGCTGTTCTTTCAATTTCGATATAACCCTGAGGCAAAAGTTGTTCAGTTTATTTTTCTGCATAATATTTATTTTTTCCATTTTTTTTGGATATTTGTATTCTTTTTTTTTTTTGGCTGGGACCTTCCCTGGAACTTGCACGGGCGGGCCGTCTTGGAAAATAGGTTGACCCTGACGGCCCAGTTGGAAGCCTAGCTTTTGGTGTCATTTTTGCACCCTGGCTGGCCTGGTAACGGCCACTTTGTAAAAATGGTGGAAAAGTATTTTGCAGGGTGCAAAAATGACAACGAAATATATTTGGGCCTGCGGCACGTTTTTCCCCGTGTGGGGGGAAATGGATACAAAGGTTTCGTCGCGGGGCGGTTTTACGACTTTTCCCGCATCTTTCATTCTTTTCCAATGACATCGGATTTCTGCCTCAATCATTCCCTTCGATGTCGTCCCTGCTTCGTTCTGCGAATTCTGGGTATTGTTGAGCGACTTGTTGCAGCCTGAACCATTTCCTCTCTAATTTGTCAAACTGGGAAGGGATATTAGTCCAGAGATTCAGAGAAGGAGCTGGATGGGGTGCTCAGGGAACGTGGAGGGGAATAGACGGTCCGACAGGTTCTTTGGTTATTTTGCATCTGATCGGACAGTGGATTAGGTCCTCTTGTTCGTGGTCTAAACAGATGACGCATACGTCCGAACTGTTATGGTCGCTGTTCTTTCAATTTCGATGTAACCCTGAGGCAAAAGTTGTTCAGTTTATTTTTCTGCATAACATAGTTTGTTTTCATTTTTTTTGGATTTTTGTTTTTTTGTTTTTCTTTTTGGTCGGGACCTTCCCTTGTCCTTCCACGGTCGGCTCGCTTGGGAAAAAAGGGGGATCCGGACGGCCCGGCTGGTAGCCTAGCTTTTAGTGTCATTTTTGAACCTTGGCTGATCCGGTAACGGCCACTATGTAAAAATGGCGGGAAAGTGTTTTGCAGGGTGCAAAAATGACGCCGAAAGTGATTTTGGGGCCTGCGGCACATTTTTCCCCATGTGGGGCAAAATGGATACAAAGGTTTCGGCGCGGGGCGGTTTTACGACTTTTCCCGCATCTTTCATTATTTTATATGGCATCGGATTTCTGCCTCAATCATTCCCTTCGTTGCCGTCCATGCTTCGTTCTGCTAGTTATGGGTATTGTTGACCGGCCTGTTGCAGCCCGGACCATGTCCTCTCTGATTTGTCAAACAGGGAAGCGATATTAGTCCAGAGATTTAGAGAAGGAAATGGGTGGGCTGCTCAGGGAATGTGGAGGGGAATTAATGGTCCGGCAGATTCTTTGGTCGATTTGCATCTGATCGGACAGTGGATTAGGTCCTCTTGTTCTTAGTCGGAACAGATGACGCATAGGTCCAAGTTCTTAGGGTCATTGTTCTTTCAATTTCGATGCAACCCTGAGGCAAAAGTTGTTCAGTTTATTTTTCTGCATCAATTTTTTTTATTTTTTTTTTTTGGATTTTTTTTTTTTTTTTTTTTTTTGGCTGGGACCTTTTTTGGTCCTTGCACGTCCGGGCCGCCTTGGAAAATAAGGTAACCCGGACGGCCCGACTGGTAACCTAGCTTTTGGTGTCATTTCTGCACACTGGCTGGCCCGGTAACGGCCACTGTGTAAAAATGGTGGGAAAGTGTTTTGCAGGGTGCAACAATGACGTCGAAAGTGATTTTGGGGCCTGCGGCACGTTTTTCCTCATGTGGGGGGAAATGCATACAAAGGTTTCGCCACGGGGCGGTTTTACAACTTTTCCTGCATCTTTCATTCTTTTCCAATGGCATCAAATTTATGCCTCAATCATTCCCTTCGTTGCAGTCCCTGCTTCGGTCTGCGAGTTATGGGTATTGTTGAGCGTCCTGCTGCAGCCCGAACCATGTCCTCTTTGATTTCTCAAACTGGGTAGGGGTATTAGTCCAAAGAGTCAGAGAAGGAGCGAGGAGGGGTGCTCAGGGAATGTGGAGGGGAAAAAATGGTCCGGCTGGTTCTTTGGCCCTTTTGCATCTGATCAGACAGTGGATTAGGTTTTTTTGTTATTGGTTTGAACATGACGCATAGGTCCGAGCTATTAGGGTCGCTGTTCTCCCAATTTCGATGTGACCCGGAGGCAAAAGTTGTTCAGTTTATTTTTCTGCATCACATAG
>BFEA01000092.1:2502868-2518723 GCA_003427395.1 Chara braunii
TTTTGGCTGGGACCTTCCTTGGACCTTGCACAGCCGGGCCCCTATGAAAATATGGTGACCCGGACGGCCCAGCTGGTAGCCTAGCTTTTGGTGTCATTTTTGCACCCTGGCTGGCCCGGTAACGGCCACTGTATAAAAAAGGCCGAAAAGTGTTTTGCAGGGTGCAAAAATGACGCCCAGTGTGGGGGGAAATGGATACAAAGGTTTCGTCGCGGGGCGGTTTTACGACTTTTCCTGCATCTTTCATTCTTTTCGAATGGCGTCGGATTTCTGCCTCAATCATTCCCTTTGTTGCCGTCCCTGCTTCGTTCTACGAGTTCTGGGTATTGTTGAGCGTCCTGCTGCAGCCCGAACCATGTCCTCTCTGATTTGCCGAACTGCGAAGGGATATTAGTCCAGAGATTCAGAGAAGGAGCTGGGTAGGGTGCTCAGGGAATGTGGAGGGGAATAGATGGTCCGACAGGTTTTTTTGCCCTTTTGCATATGATCGGACAGTGGATTAGGTCCTCTTGTTCTTGGTCTGAACAGATGACGCATAGGTCCGAGCTGTTAGGGTCGTTGTTCTTTCAATTTCGATGTAACTCTGAGGCAAAAGTTGTTCAGTTTATTTTTCTGTATAACACAATTTTTTTATTTTTTTTTTGGATTTTTATTTTATTTTTTCTTTTTGGTTGGTACCTTTCCACGTCTTTGCACGGCCGGGCTGCCTGGGAAAATAAGGTGACCCAGACGGCCCGGCTGGTAGTCTAGCTTTTGGTGTCATTTTTTGCACCCTGGCTGGCCCGGTAACGGCCAATGTGTAAAAATAGGGGGAAAGTGTTTTGCGGGTTGCAAAAATGACGCCAAAAGTGATTTTGGAGCGTGCGGCACGTTTTTCCCCGTGTGGGGGAAAATAGATACAAAGGTTTCGTCGCGGGGCGGTTTTACGACTTTTCCCTCATCTTTCATTCTTTTCCAATGACATCGGATTTCTGCCTCAATCATTCCCTTCGATGTCCTCCCTGCTTCGTTCTGCGAGTTCTGGGTTTTGTTGAGCGTCTTGCTGCAGCCCGAACCATGTCCTCGCTTATATGTCAAACTAGAAAGGGATATTAGACCCCAGATTCAGAGAAGGAGCTGGATAGGGTGCTCAGGGAACGTGGAGGGGAATAGATGGTCCGGCAGGTTCTTTGACCCTTTTGCATCTGATCAGACAGTGGATTAGGTCCTCTTGTTCGTGGTCTGAACAAATGACGCATAGGTCCGAGCTGTTAGGGTCGCTGTTCTTTGAATTTCGATGTAACCCTGAGGCAAAAGTTGTTCAGTTTATTTTTTTGCATAACATAGTTCTTTTTCATTTTTTTTGGATTTTTGTTTTCTTTTTTCATTTGGCCGGGAACTTCCCTAGTCCTTGCACGGCCGGGCCGCCTGGGAAAATAGGGTGACCCGGACGGCCCGGCTAGTATCCTAGCTCTTGGTATCATTTTTGCACCTTGGCAGGCCCGGTAACGGCCACTAAGTAAAAATGGCGGGAAAGTGTTTTGACAGCGCAAAAATGACGCCCCGTTTGGAGGGAAATGGATACAAAGGTTTCATCACGGGGCGATTTTACGACTTTTCCCGCATCTTTCATTCTATTCCAATGGCATCGGATTTCTTCCTCAATCATTCCCTTTGTTGCTGTCCGTGCTTCGTTCTACGAGTTCTGCGTATTGTTCAGCGTCTTGCTGCAGCCTGAACCATGTCCTTTCTTTTTTGTCGAACTGGGAAGGGATATTAGTCCAAAGATTCACAGAAGGAGCTGGGTGGGGTGCTCAGGGAACGTAGTGGGTAATAGATGGTCCGGCAGGTTCTTTGGCCCTTTTGCATCTGATCAGACACTGAATGAGGTCCTCTTGTTCTTGGTTTGAACAGATGTCGTATAGGTCCGAGCTGTTAGGGTCGCTGTTATTTCAATTTCGATGTAACCCTGAGGCAAAAGTTGTTCAGTTTATTTTTCTGCATGATATAGTTTTTTTTCGTTTTTTTTTTTTGTTTTGTTTTCTTTTTTTGTTTTTGGCTGGGACCTTTTCTGGTCCTTGCACGACCGGGCTGCCTTGGAAAATAAGGTGACCCGGACGGCCCGGCTGGTAGCCTAGCTTTTGGTGTCATTTCTGCACCCTGGCTGGCCCAGTAATGGCCACTGTGTAAAAATGGCGGGAAGGTGTTTTGCAGGGTGCAAAAATGACGTCGAAAGTAATTTTGGGGCCTGCGTCACGTTTTTCCCTATGTGGGTGGAAATGCATCCAAACGTTTCGTAGCGGGGTGTTTTTACGACTTTTCCCACATCTTTAATTATTTTTCAATGGCATCGGATTTCTGCCTCAATTATTCCCTTCGTTGTCGTCCCTGCTTCGTTCTGCGAGTTATGGGTATTGTACAGCGTCGTGCTGCAGCCCGAACCATGTCCTCTCTGATTTGTCAAACTGGGAAGGGATATTAGTCAAGAGATTCAGAGGAGGAGCAGGGTCGGTTGCTCAGGGAACGTGGAGGGGAATCGATGGTCCAACAGGTTCTTTGACCCTTTTGCATCTGATTGGACAGTGGATTAGGTCCTCTTGTTCATGGTCTTAAAAGATGACGCATAGGTACGAGTTGTTAGGGTCGCTATTCTTTCAATTTCGATGTAACCCTGAGGCAAAAGTTGTTCAGTTTATTTTTTTGCACAACATAGTTTTTTTTTTTTTTTTTGGATTTTTGTTTTNTTTTTTTGCACAACATAGTTTTTTTTTTTTTTTTTGGATTTTTGTTTTCTTTTGTCTTTTTGGATGGGACCTTCCCTGGTCCTTGCACGGCCGGCCCGCCTCGGAAAATAGGGTGACCCGGACGGCCTGACTGGAAGCCTAGCTTTTGGTATCATTTTTGCACCCTGGCTGGCCCGGTAACGGCCACTGTGTAAAAATGGCGGGAAAGTGTTTTTCAGGGTGCAAAAATGACGTCGAAAGTGATTTTGGGGTCTGCGACACGTTTTTCCCCGTGTGCGGGGAAAAAGATACAAAGGTTTCGTCGCGGGGCGGTTTTATGACTTTTCCCACATCTTTCATTCTTTTCCAATGGCATCGGATTTCTGCCTCAATCATTCCCTTCGTTGTCATCCCTGCTTCGTTCTGCGAGTTCTGGGTATTGTTGAGCGTCTTGTTGTACCCCGAACCATGCCCTCTTTGATTTATCAAACTGGGAAGGGATATTAGTCCAGAGATTCGGAGAAGGAGCTGGGTGGGGTGCTCAAGGAACGTGGAGGGGAATAGATGGTTCGACAGGTTCCTTGGCCCTTTTGCATCGGATTGGACAGTGGATTAGGTCCTCTTGTTCTTGGTTTGAACAGATGACGCATAGGTCCGAGCTGTTAGGCTCGCTGTTCTTTCAATTTGATGTAACCCTGAGGCAAAAGTTGTTGAGTTTATTTTTCTGCATAACATAGTTCTTTTTCATTTTTTTTTGGATTTTTGTTTTCTTTTTTCTTTTTGATTGGGACCTTCCTTGGTCCTTGCACGGCCGGGCCGCCTTGGAAAATAAGGTGACCCAGACGGCCCGGCTGGTAGCCAAGCTTTTGGTGTCATTTCAGCACCTTGGCTGGCCCGGTAACGGCCACTCTGTAAAATTGGCGGGAAAGTGTTTTGTAGGGTGCAAAAATGACATCAAAAGTGATTTTGGGGCCTGCGGCACGTTTTTCCTCCTGTGGGCGGAGATGCATACAAAGGTTTCGTCGCGGGGTGGTTTTACGACTTTTCCCGCATCTTTCATTCTTTTCCAATGGCATTGGATTTCTGCCTCTACATTCCCTTCGTTGCCGTCCCCGCTTCGTCCTGCGAGTTATGGGTATTGTTGAGCGTCCTGCTGCAGCCCGAACCATGTCCTCTCTGATTTGTCAAACTGGGAACGGATATTAGTCCAGAGATTTAGAGAAGGAGCTGTGTGGGGTGCTCAGGGAACGTGGAGGGGAATAGATGGTCCGGCAGGTTCTTTGGCCCTTTTGCATCTGATCGGACAGTGGATTACGTCCTCTTGTTCTTGGTCTGAACAGATGACACATAGGTCGGAGCTATTAGGGTCGCTGTTCTTTCAATTTCGATGTAACCCTAAGGCAAAAGTTGTTCTATTTATTTTTCTGCATAACATAGTTTTTTTTCATTTTTCTTGGATTTTTGTTTTGTTTTTTCTTTTTGACTGGGACCTTCCCTGGTCCTTGCGCGGCCAGGCCGCCTGGGAAAATAGGGTGACCCGGACAGCCCGGCTGGTACCCTAGCTTTTGTTGTCATTTTTGCACCTTTGCTGGTTCGGTAACAGCCACTGTGTAAAAATGGCGGGAAAGTGTTTTGCAGGGTGCAAAAATAACGCTGAAAATTATTTTGGGGCCTGCGGCACGTTTTTCCCCATGTGGGGGGAACTGGATTCAAAGGTTTCGTGGCGGGGCGGTTTCACGACTTTTCCCGCATGTTTCATTCTTTTCCAATAACATCGTATTTCTGCCTCAATCATTCCCTTCGTTGCCGTCCCTGCTTCGTTCTGCGAGTTCTGGGTATTGTGGAGCGTTCTGCTGCAGCCTGAACCATGTCTTCTCTGATTTGTTAAACTAGGAAGCGATATTAGTCCAGAGATTCAGAGAAGGAGATGGGTGGGGTGCTCAGGGAACATGGAGCTTGAGGGCAATAGATGGTCAGGCAGGTTCTTTGGCCGTTTTGCATGATCGGACAGTGGATTAGGTCCTCTTGTTCTTAGTCTGAACAGATGACGCATAGGTCCGAGTTTTTAGAGTTGCTGTTCTTTCAATTTCGATGCAACCCTAAGGCAAAGGTTGTTCAGTTTATTTTTCTGCATAATATAGTTTTTTTCATTTTTTTTGGATTTTCATTTTTTTTTTTTCTTTTTGGCTGGGACCTTTTTTGGTCCTTGCACGGCAGGGCCGCCCTGGAAAATAAGGTGACCCGAACGGCTTGGCTGGTAGCCTAGCTTTTGGTGTCATTTTTGCACCCTTGCTGGCCCGGTAACGGCCACTGTGTAAAAATGGCGGAAAAGTGTTTTGCAGGGTGCAAACATGACGTCGAAAGTGATATTGGGGCCTGCGGCACGTTTTTCCCATGTGGGGGAAAATGCGTACAAACGTTTCGTCGCGGGGCGGTTTTACGACTTTTCCCACATCTTTCATTCTTTTCCAAAGGCATCGGATTTCTGCCTCTATGATTCCCTTCACTTTCGTCCCTGCTTCGTTCTGCGAGTTCTGGGTGGGGTGGTCATTGGAACGTGGAGGGGAATAGATGGTCCGGCAGGTTCTTTGGCTCTTTTGCATCTGATCGGACAGTGGATAAGGTCATCTACTTCTATGTCGGAACTGATGACGCATAGGTCCAAGCTGTAAGGGTCGCTGTTCTTTGAATTTCGATGTAACCCTGAGGCAAAAGTTGTTAAGTTATATTTTTGCATAACATAGTTTTTTTTCATTTTTTTTGGATTTTTATTTTCTTTTTTCTTTTTGGCTGGGACCTTCCCTGGTCCTTGCACGGCCAGGCAGCCTGGGAAAATAGGGTGACCCGAACAGCCCGACTGGTAGCCTAGCGTTTGGTGTCATTTTCGCAACTTGACAGTTTCGGTACTGGCCACTGTGTAAAAATGGCGGGATAGTGTTTTGGAGGGTGCAAAAATAACGTAGAAAATGAATTTGGGGCCAGCGGCACGTTTTTCCCCGTGTGGGGGGAAATGGATACAAAGGTTTCATCGCCGGGCGGTTTTACGACTTTTCCCTCATGTTTCATTCTTTTCCAATGGCGTCGGATTTCTGCATCAATCATTCCCTTTGTTGCCGTCCCTGCTTCGTTCTGCTAGTTATGGGTATCGTTGAGCGTCCTGCTGCAACCCGAACCATGTCCTCTCTGATTTGTCAAACTGGGAAGGGATATTAGTCCAGAGATTCGGAGAAGGAGCTGGGTCCGGTGCTCACGGAATGTGGAGGGGAATAGATAGTTCGACATGTTCTTTGGTCCTTTTGCATCTGATTGGACAGTGGATTAGGTCCTCTTGTTCTTGGTCTGAACGGATGACGCATAGGTCCGAGCTGTTAGGGTTGCTCTTCTTTTATTAATTTCGATGTAACCCTGAGGCAAAAGTTGTTCAGTTTATTTTTCTGCATAACATAGTTTTTTTTCCAGTTTTTTTGTATTTTTGTTTTCTTTTTTCTTTTTGGCTGGGTTCTTCCCTGGTCCTAGCACGGCCGGGCCGCCTGGGAAAATAGGGTGACCCGGACGGCCCGGTTGGAAGCCTAACTTTTGGTATCATTTTTGCACCCTGGCTGGCCCGGTAACGGCCACTTTGTAAAAACTGCGGGAAAGTGTTTTGCAGGCTGCAAAAATGACGCCGAAAGTGATTTTGGGGCCTGCAGCACATTTTTCCCCGTGTGGAGGGAATCGGATACAAAGGTTTCGTCGCGGGGCGGTTTTACGACTTTTCCCACATCTTTGATTCTTTTCCAATGGCATCGGATTTCTGCCTCAATGATTCCCTTCGTTTTCGTCCTTGCTTCGTTCTGCGAGTTCTGAGTATTGTTGAGCGTCTTGCTGTAGCCCGAACCATGCCCTATGTGATTTGTCAAACTGAAAAGGGATATTAGTCCAGAGATTCAGAAAAGGAGCTGGGTGGGGTGCTCAGGGAACGTGGAGGAGAATAAATGGTACGGCAGGTTCTTTGGCCCTTTTGCATCTGATCGGACAGTGGATTAGGTCCTCTTGTTCTTGGTCTTAACAGATGACGCATAGGTCCGAGTTGTTAGGGTCGCTGATCTTTCAATTTCAATGTAACCCGGAGGCAAAAGTTGTTTAGTTTATTTTTCTGCATAACATAGTTTTTTTTCTCTTTTTTTGGATTTTTGTTTTCTTTTTTCTTTTTGGCTGGGACCTTCCCTGGTGCTTGCACGGCCGGGCTGCGTGGGAAAATAGGATAACCTGTACGGCCCGGCTGGAAGCCTAGCTTTTGGTATCATTTTTGCACCCTGGCTGGCCCGGTAATGGCCACTGTATAAAAATGGCGGGAAAGTGTTTTGCAGGGTGCAAAAATGACGCCGAAATTGATTTTGGGGTCTGCGGTACGTTTTTCCCCGTGTGGGGGGATATGGATACAAAGGTTTCATCGCGGGGCGGTCTTACGACTTTTTCCGCATCTTTCATTCTTTTCCAATGGCATCGGATTTCTGCCTCAATCATTCCCTTCGTTGTCGTCCCTGCTTCGTTCTGCGAGTTCTGGGTAATGTTGAGCGTCTTGCTGTAGCCCGAACCATGTCCTCTCTGATTTGTCAAACTGGGAATGGATATCAGTCCAGAGATTCAGAGAAGGAGTTGGGTGGGGTGCGCAATGAACGTGGAGGGGAATAGATGGTCCGACAGGTTCTTTGACCCTTTTGCATTTGATCGAACAGTGGATTAGGTCCTCTTGTTCTTGGTCTGAACAGATGACGCATAGGTCCGAGCTATAAGGGTCGCTGTTCTTTCAATTTCGATGTAACCCTGAGGCAAAAGTTGTTTTGTTTATTTTTCTGCATAACATAGTTGTTTATTTTATATTTTTGATTTTTGTTTTTTTTTTTCTTTTTGGCCGGGACCTGCCTGATCCTTGCACGGCCGGGCCGCCTGGGAAAATAGGGTGACCCGGACGGCCCGGTTGGTAGGCTAGCTTTTGGTGTCATTTTTGCACCTTGGCTGGCCCGGTAACGGCCACTGTGTAAAAATGGCAGGAAGGTGTTTTGCAGGGTGCAAAAATAACGCCGAAAATTATTTTGGGGCCTGGGGCACGTTTTTCCCTGTGGGGGGGGAAATGATTACAAAGGTTTCGTAGCGGGGTGGTTTTACGACTTTTCCCTCATCGTTCATTTTTTTCCATGCAATCGGATTTTCCTAAATCATTCCCTTCGTTGCCGTCCCTTCTTCGTTCTGTGAGTTTTGGGTATTGTGGAGCGTCCTGCTGCAGCCTGAACCATGTCCTCTCTGATTTGTCAAACTGGGAAGCGATATTAGTCCCGAGATTTAGAGAAGGAGATGGGTTGGGTGCTCAGGGAACGTGGAGCCTGACGGCAACAGATGGTCCGGCAGGTTCTTTGGCTGTTTTGCATTTGATCGGACAGTGGATTAGGTCCTCTTGTTCTTAGTCTGAACAGATGACGCATAGGTCCGAGTTTTTAGGGTCGCTTTTCTTTCAATTTCGATGCAACCCTGAGGCAAAAGTTGTTCAGTATTTTTTTCTGCCTTACATAGTTTTTTTTATTCTTTTTGGATTTTTATTGTTTTTTTTCTTTTTGGCTGGGACCTTTTCAGATCCTTGCACGGTCGGGCCGCCTTGGAAAACAAGGTGACCCAGACGGTCCGGTTGGTAGCCTAGTTTTTGGTGTCATTTTTGCACCCTGGCTGGCCCGGTAACGGCCATTGTTTAAAAATGGCGGGAAAGTGTTTTGCAGGGTGCAAAAATGACGTCGAAAGTGATTTTGGGGCATGCGGCACGTTTTTCCCTATGTGGGGGGAAATGCATACCAAGGTTTCGTCGCGGGGCGATTTTACGATTTTTCCATCATCTTTCATTCTTTTCCAATGGCATCGGATTTCTGCCTTTATCATTTCTCTCGTTGTCGTCCCCGCTTCGTTCTGCGAGTTATAGGTATTGTTGAGCGTCGTGCTGCAGCCCAAACCATGTCTTCTCTGATTTGTCAAACTGGGAAGGGATATTAGTCTTGAGATTCAGAGAAGGAGTTGGGTGCGGTGCTCTGTGAACGTGGAGGGGAATAGATGGTCCGACAGGTTCTTTGGCCCTTTTGCATCTGATCGGACAATGGATTATGTCCTTTTCTTCTTGGTCTGAACAGATGACGCATAGGTCCGAGTTGTTAGGGTCGCTGTTCTTTTAGTTTCAATGTAACCCTGAGGCAAAAGTTGTTCAGTTTATTTTTTTGCATAACATAGTTTTTTTTCTTTTTTTTTGGATTTTTGTTTTCTTTTTTCTTTTTGGCTGGGACCTTCCCTGGTCCTTGCACGGCCGGGCCGCCAGGGAAAATATGGTGACCCAAACGGCCCTCCTGGAAGCCTAGCATTTGTTATCATTTTTGCACCCTGGCTGGCCCGGTAACGGCCACTGTATAAAAATGGCGGGAAAGTGTTTTCAAGGGTGCAAAAATGACGCCGAAAGGGATTTTGAGGCCTGCAACACGTTTTTTACCGTGTGGGGGGAAATGGATACAAAGGTTTCGTCCCGGGGCGGTTTTACGACTTTTCCTGCGTCTTTCATTCTTTTCGAATGGCATCAGATTTCTGCCTCAATCATTCCCTTCGTTGTCGTCCTTGCTTCGTTCTGCGAGTTCAGGGTATTGTTGAGCATCTTGTTGTAACCCGAACCATGTCCTCTCTGATCTGTCAAACTGGGAAGGAATATTAGTCCAGAGATTCAGAGAAGGAGTTGGGTGGGGTGCTCAGTGAACGTGGAGGGGAATAGATGGTCCGACAGGTTCTTTGGCCCTTTTGCATTTAATCGGACAGTGGATTAGGTCCTTTTGTTCTTGGTCTGAACAGATGAGGCATAGGTTCGAGTTGTTAGGGTCGTAGTTCTTTCAGTTTCGATGTAACCCTGGGGCAAAAGTTGTTCACTTTATTTTTCTGCATAACATAGTTTTTTATCGTTTTTTTTGGATTTTTGTTTTTTTTTTTCTTTTTGGTTGGGACCTTGCCTGGTCCTTGCACGGCCGGGCTGCCTGGGAAAATAGGGTGACCCGAACGGCCCGGCTGCAAGCCTAGCTTTGGGTATCATTTTTGCACCCTTGCTGGCCCAGTAACGGCCACTGTATAAAAATGGTGGGAAAGTGTTTTGCAGGGTGCAAAAATGACGCCGAAAGGGATTTTGGGGCCTTTGGCACGTTTTTTCCCGTGTGGGGGGAAATTGATACAAAGGTTTCGTCGTCGGGCGGTTTTACGACTTTTCCCGCATCTTTCATTCTTTTCCAATGGCATTGGATTTCTGCCCCAATAATTCCCTTCGTTGTCGTCCCTGCTTCGTTCTGCGAGTTCAGGGTATTGTTGAGCGTCTTGCTGTAGCCCGAACCATGTCCTCTCTGATTTGTCAAACTGGGAAGGGATATTAGTCCACAAATTCAGAGAAGGAGCTAGGTGGGGTGCTCAGGGAACGTACAGGGGAATAGATGCTCCGACAGGTTCTTTGGTCCTTTTGCATATGATCGGACAGTGGATTAGGTTCTCTTGTTTTTGGTCTAAACAGATGACGCATAGGTCCGAGCTGTTAGGGTTGTTGTTCTTTCAATTTCGATGTAACGCGGAGGCAAAAGTTACTTAGTTTATTTTTCTGCATAACATAGATTTTATTTCTTTTTCTTGGATTTTTTTTTATTTTTTTTTTTTGGCTGGAAACTTCCCTGGTCCTTGCACGGTCGGGCCGCCTGGGAAAATAGGGTGACCCGGACGGCCCGGCTGGTAGCCTTGCTTTTGGTATCATTTTTGCACCTTGGCTGGCCCGGTAACGTGCACTGTTTAAAAATGGCGGGAAAGTGTTTCGCAGGGTGCAAAAGTAACGCCGAATATAATTTTGAGGCCTGCGATACGTTTTTCCCCGTGTGGGGGGAAATGGATACAATGGTTCCGTCGCGGGGCGGTTTTACGACTTTTCCCGCATCTTTCATTCTTTTCCAATGGCATCAGATTTCTGCCTCAATCATTCCTTTTGTTGCCGTCCCTGCTTCATTCTTCGAGTTATAGGTATTGTTGAGCATCCTGGTGCAGCCCGAACCATGTCCTCTCTGATTTGTCAAACTGGGAACGGATATTAGTCAAGAGATTCAGAGAAGGAGCTGGGTGGGGTGCTCAGTGAACGTGGAGGGGAATAGATGGTCCGACAGGTTCTTTGGCCCTTTTGCATTTGATCGGACAATGGATTAGGTCCTTTTGTTCTTGGTCTGAACAGATGACGCATAGGTCCGAGTTGTTAGGGTCGCTGTTCTTTTAGTTTCAATGTAACCCTGAGGCAAAAATTGTTCAGTTTATTTTTGTGCATAACTAAGTTTTTTTTCATTTTTTTTGGATTTTTGTTTTCTTTTTTCTTTTTGGCTGGGACCTTCCCTGGTGCTTGCACGGCTGGGCTGCGTGGGAAAATAGGGTGACCCGTAGGCCCGGCTGGAAGCCTAGCTTTTGGTATCATTTTTGCACCCTGGCTGGCCCGGTAACGGCCACTGTATAAAAATGGCGGGAAAGTGTTTTGCAGGGTGCAAAAATGACGCGGAAAGGGATTTTGGGGCCTGTGGGGGGGGAAATGGATACAAAGGTTTCGTCGCGGGGCGGTTTTACGACTTTTCCCGCATCTTTCATTTTTTTCCAATGGCAGCGGATTTCTGCCTCGATCATTCCCTTCGTTGTCGTCCCTGTTTCGTTCTGCGAGTTCTGGGTATTGTTGAGCGTCTTGCTGTAGCCCGAACCATGTCCTTTTTGATTTGTCAACTGGGAAGGGATATTAGTCCAGAGATTCAGAGAAGGAGTTGGGTAGGGTGCTCAGGGAACGTAGAGAGGAATAGATGCTCCGACAGGTCCTTTGGCCCTTTTGCATATGATCGGACAATGGATTATGTCCTCTTGTTCTTAGTTTGAACAGATGACGCATAGGTCCGAGTTGTTAGGGTCGTTGTTCTTTCAATTTCGATGTAACGATGAGGCAAGAGTTCTGATTATTTTTCTGTATAACATACTTTTTTTTCATTGTTTTTTTATTTTTGTTTTCTTTTTTCTTTTTGGCTGGGACCTTTGCAGGTCCTTGCACGGCCGGGCCGCCTGGGAAAATATGTTGACCCGGACGGCTCGGCTGGTAGCCAAGCTTTTGATGTCATTTTTGCACCCTAGCTGGCGCGGTAACGGCCAATGTGTAAAAATGACGAGAGAGTGTTTTGCGGGTTGCAAAAATGACGCCGAAAGTGATTTTGGGGCCTGTGGCTCGTTTTTCCCCATGTGGGGGGAAATGGATACAAAGGTTTCCTCGCGGGGCGGTTTTTCGACTTTTCCCGTATCTTTCATTCTTTTCCAATGGCATCGGATTTCTGCCTCAATCATTCCCTTTGTTGTCGTTTCTGCTTCGTTCTTCGAGTTATAGGTATTGTTGAGCGTCCTGGTGCAGCCCGAACCATGTCCTCTCTGATTTGTCAAATGGGAACGGATATTAGTCAAGAGATTCAGAGAAGGAGCTGGGTGGGGTGCTAAGTGAACGTGGAGGGGAATAGATGGTCCGACAGGTTCTTTGGCCCTTTTGCATTTGATCGGACAATGGATTAGGTCCTTTTGTTCTTGGTCTGAACAGATGACGCATAGGTCCGAGTTTTTAGGTTCGCTGTTCTTTTAGTTTCAATATAACCCTGAGGCAAAAATTATTCAGTTTATTTTTCTGCATAACTAAGTTTTTTTTCATTTTTTTTGGATTTTTGTTTTCTTTTTTCTTTTTGGCTGGGACCTTCCCTGGTCCTTGCACGGCCGGGCCACCTGGGAAAATAGGGTCACCCGGACGGCCCGGCTGGTAGCCTAGCTATTGGTGTCATTTTTGCACCCTGGCTGGCCTGGTAACGACCACTGTGTAAAAATGGCGGGAAAGTGTTCTGCAGGGTGCAAAAATGACGCCCCGTGTGGGGGGAAATGGATACAAAGGTTTCACCGCGGGGCGGTTTTACGACTTTTCCTGCATCTTTCATTCTTTTTCAATGGCGTCGGATTTGTGGCTCAATAATTCCCTTTGTTGCCGTCCCTTCTTCGTTCTACGAGTTCCGGGTATCTTTGAGCATCCTTCTGCAGCCCGAACCATGCCCTGTCTGATTTGTTAAATTGGGAAGGGATATTAGTCCAGAGATTTGGAGAAGGAGCTGGGTGGGGTGCTCAGGGAACGTGGAGGGGAATAGATGGTCCGGCCGGTTCTTTGGCCTTTTTGCATCTGATCGGACAGTGGATTAGGTCCTCTTGTTCTTGGTCTGAACAGATGACGCATAGGTCCGAGTTGTTAGGGTCGTTGTTCTTTCAATTTCGATGTAACCCTAAGGGAAAGTTGTTCAGTTTATTTTTTTGCATAACATAGTTTTTTTTATTTTTTATTTTTTATTTATTTTTGTTTTCTTTTTTCCTTTTGGGTGGGACCTTCCCTGGTCCTTGCACGACCGGTGTCGGGACTGGTGAGTCTCGAATGATTTTCCGTCACTCGAGAGACTGTATTTGACCGATTTGTGCACGGCAGAGAAAATCAGAGGCAGGAATGATGGAAAGATCGAAAGCGTGAGCACAGACAGTTGGAGGCTAGAGGCTGTCCGGAGTCGTCAAGACCGCCAAAGCTAGAGAGGAATTGTCTAAGCAGGAATCGGTAGAGGAATGTGAGAGAATAGCAAGGGCGACTCCTTCCCCAAGGACGGAGGATGGCCGCCGGGAAAGTTGGTAGGAGCATGAGAGGTGCGCAACAAGGGAAGGAAGAAAGTGGGAAGGGACAGGGTGCAAGGTGCTGACGCGACGCGGTGGCAGGTGGGTCGAGGAGATCGCAGGTTAGGGGGAACCGGCGCCCAGAGTTGTACCGGCAGGATAAAGAGCCGGAGATCGCCGCAAGCCTGAAAGACACCAGGAGCGCAAAGGGAAGACGTGGTACATGAGGGGCAGGAGTGTCGGGGACCGTATGGGATCGGAAGACGGGGCGGTACCGGTAGGACAAAGAGTCGGGGACCACGCGGGACCAGGGGACGGCGTGGTGCCGGCAGGGCGAAGTACCGGGAACCGCATGAGACCAAGGGAAAGACGTAATGCAGGCGGGCCGAAGTGCCAAGGACCGTGTGGGTCTAGATAAAATGGCGGCACCCGCGGAACCGCTAGCAGGACGGGTATCAACGGGACAAAGTGTCAGGAGCCGCTGATGGGGGCTGAAGACCGGAACCATCAGCGGAATAAAGGGCGGCCGACCCAAGGGGAGTACACGAGGGCGGGACGTCACCCGGGACGACGCCGAAAAAAATGGGAGAGACGAGGGATAATAAGAAAAAGAGGAGAAATCAGGTGCTGACGAAAATTGACGACAGAACAAGGAGAGACGGGCGTGAGACGGGAAAGACGGAGGGCACCTGGAGTGACCTAGGGGGATCCTGGATCAGACGCAACGACAACAAAAATAAGATAACCTGACACCAGGTGGACGGGACCGTCCGGGCCAGGGAGTCCGGATTAAAGCACTAAGTACCGCTGCGGCAAGCGCCGAGGGAAAAAAAAGAGGGAATAGCGGCGGTAGCAGGGGCCGGCTAGCAGTCCGAGTATCCCGGATCAGCCAGGCCAAGAAAAACGAAGTTCCAAGGGCTCCCCATAAAAAAAAGGCTGGCCGGAGAAAATCGGAGCAAGAGGGTCTCGAAACTCGAAGCAGCGGCAACAAAAAGGAGCTCCTTTTGGCCTTGGGGGTACCACTACTGCAGTCCGAGGTGCAACGGCCATATGCCGGCTGCAAATCAGACCTTGGGAAAGGTCCAACAACTAGAAAAAGGAGAAATAGCTGTTGGACACTTGTCCCAATAGTAAATGAGAAAAAAAAGGAGAAAAAGAGGGGGGAGTGAGACAAAGGAGGAGGAAGGAGTGGAGGAAAAAGTGCCACCAGGTTGGGACTGCAGCGGTAGGGACCGGCAGGTCTCAATGATGACCTCATCCCTCCTAGATCCTAGGAGGGCAGCCCGGATTGCAGAGATAAGGTCCTTGGGGCATTATCTCTGCAATATCTGAATTTAAGCAACAAAAAAAAAAAAAATGCTGATGTGAGTTGGCCGACTCATTTTTGGGCCTTAGATCTGAGATCTGATCTTGCGGAGGAGGAGATCTAGCCGTATTTTGTGGGCTGACACAAAACGGCTAGCTCCGGAATGAGTTGGCAGCAAAATGGGGGGAAAACAAAGAGAGGAACAAGACAAAACTGCGAATTTTGCCCAAGGTTTGGGCCAGGTACATCAAAAAAAATTAAAATTAGAGCAAAAAACTCAAATTTGGAGCAAGGGGGGGCTTGAAGTAACTCGGAATGATGAGAACCATAGATCTCAGCCAAATCCAAGGCTGAGATTTGTGCCACCACTTGGAAAAATGTAACGGCCTACTCACAAGAGGCCTAGACTAGGAAAAAACGAAAAACGGGCCTAAGGCTGCAATTTGGGGTAGTGGTACCCAAACGGCACCAGTTTTTAAAGTGAAAAGAGGCCGGGCAGGCCAAGCGGTAGTTCGAGAGGGTACCAGCCTCTCGGACTGCATGTACCTGGCCAAAATGAGACCCAGGTACCCCCGGAGAAGCCAAAAATAGAAATTTGGTCTTTGGGGTACCTCGCTCCACCTAGAGGCACTTGGAGGGGCCTAGAGGTTGGGCGGTGCACATGTTCCAGCCTACATAAGCTGGAGGTGTAGGCCGCAACTCTCATTTGAGCATGAGAGGTGCCCATGCTGCCCAAATGAGTCCACGAAAGAGTCCGAGTGGGAGAGAAGCAAGGGAGTGAGGGCCAGAGCTAGCCTGTAGCCTGACTATGGTGGTGAGGCTGAGAAAGGTGACCTAGAGGCTAGGAGGGAGCAAGGAGAGTGGTCCGCCATAGCCCCCAGGCTGTGAAGTAGGAGGAGAGGCTGAAAGGGGTTCCCATAACCCTTCAAAAGGGAAGGACTCCACGGCCTTAGAAGTAGGAACCTGCCATAGCTAAAGGAGAGGTGTAAAGGAAGGAGGAGAGAGATTGGGAGAAAGGAAAAGCCATACCCAGGAGGCCAGAACCAAGCATTGGGACTCCACTGCCTAGAGACCAGCAAAAGGTGAGTGAAAGAGGAGGGGGGCTTCCTCCTTCTTCTTCTTCTT
>BFEA01000092.1:2524541-2564329 GCA_003427395.1 Chara braunii
TCTCTCTCTCTCTCTCTCTCTCTCTCTCTCTCTCTCTCTCTCTCTCTCCGTCTTCCCCCATTCCTTCAAAACTCTCTAACCCCTAACCCTTCCGTCACCCCTTCCCCCTTCATGGCATGTGACTAACCTCCACCCTCACCTGTTACATTGTCAGGGAACGAACGAAAAGGAACTTAGTCTTCACTTGGTGGAAAGCGAGGGCAAGGGAAGGGCTGTCGGTCCCTTGTGCCACCAAGAAGGAAAGGATACGGGACTATTGAGAGCATTTGCAAAGCGGAAAGGAGTGCTGATTTTGGACGAGGTCAGTTTGACTCAACTATCTTCCCCGACTGCATGACTAAGGTGAAGGCATGGTTTTGCTTGAGGGAAGGGAAAAATAATCGAAGGATCATCGAAGGGCAAAGGAAACCTAGGCTTGTGGGAAGGGGCGGTGTGTTGACCCCAATGGGGATCATATTTGGTTCATGCTTCGTGTGGTGTTGCTCAGGTGAGTAGCTTGGGATGGGTGTTGAGCGGGACTGAATCCGCCGAAATGGATAAGGGAAGGACTTAGACCTCGCATAAACTATGAATGCAGGATGGGTTTGACGATCGGATGCATGAATGAATGGTAGATGTCTGGATGTGGCTTGCGTAATGATTGAATGCAATGACTCTCTTGAATGCAATGCAAGCCCGGAAGGACTAAGGGCAGTCTTGGGTAGGTGAACGCGACGCTAGTGGCTCAAACAAAAAAAATATAGCGGCTAGGGGCCCGGGCGACGCCACCTCACCCCAAGGATGTCGTAGGGGCTGTCTTGAGCCACTAGACATAGTGAAAAGGTGCGTGGCCCAATGGATGACGCTTGGCCTACGCATGATAAGAAGACAAATCTTCAATAAACTCTCTGGACTGCTTGTGTATTGGAAGGAGCAATTGTCTGGTCAGACTTAATTGAATCAAGAAAACGCCACGAGTGACCAAAGAGCTACCATCTGGACGCGAGCGGAGCTACATCCCCCAATGTAAAGCCCTCTCGCAAAAGGCTCATCCCCATCCATCTCAAAGCACTAGGTGGGGGTGCCCCTGGGACGAACGACCCGCGCCCTGAGCGTGAGCGTGGGTGGGTTGAGCCAAATGGGACCCGCAGTGGGGTCGACCGAGGCTCGAAAGTCCTTCAGGGTACGACCCCTACAAAAATGGTGGAGGTGTCGGGTATTGGGTTAAACTGACCCATACGGTCTCGAGGGGAGCGCCCGACGCATGACCGCGAACATAAACATGAAGAGAAGGAATGAGGACTTGTGTGTGCTCTATCCCTTATAGTGAATGAGATTTGAGGGTGGCTGGGCGCGGGGCAAGGTCAGGCTTGGAGGAAGAACATGCATGCTTGCACTTGTGATCAGCCATCTCCTTTGGAGATGACTCTAGTCCTCCTTCCCTTGGACTGATGTTCGTCAGGCCGGGGAGGCCTTGGGCAAGCCGCAGGTCGACCCTTCCTCTTCGTGCGAAAGAAGGGCTCCGGTTACCTGGCAGGCAGTTGGGATTCCGGGCCAGTCCGGGTTCCAATGAAAGTCCCGCGGCGGAGTGATCCGACCGACATGGGTGTTTCTCTTCTCCTCTTCGGAGCCCAGCGGGGTCCGTGCACCGCACTTAAATGCTTGAAGGAACCTCACATGAACACAAACGGTAATCGAGAAGGAACAATCCTGCCCTATGAACGGACACACAAGCAAAGATAAGGGAATGAAGGGAGTTGCTAGACTCCAAGAAAAACTAGCTCACCCTTGAAGATGCTAACGAAAAGGAACCGGGCACTATGTATGGAAGTTAGGGGCGAGTGACACGTACTGTCCTGAGTGAAAACCTGTGAGCAATGGGTAGGAAGCGCTGGGTGCACCTGGGGAAAGTCACTTGTGTTATGTGTGTCTCACTTGGGGCTTGTGTTTGCATGATGGGGATTCGAGCGTCCTACCTTTCGGAAGGAAAGGATTGGTTTGCGCCGACCGGTGTGGGATGCGCAATGGTCGTCCTCTTTGAAGTTCGCCGGGTTCCGTGTGTGGGGTTCGGGCCACCAGGCTGTAAGGCAAGGGTTGGTCTCGTCGGCTGATTAAGTAGCATTCTCACCCGAGCGGTCCAAGCATGGCTCGATGATCTTGCCCAGGCGAGGTGTGAAACGTCTTAAGGCGGGGCGGCTGCTTGTCGGCAGACGGCAGGGGGACCACTGCATATGGGGCAAGGAAGGAGCCTCGGAGGCGATTGAAAGCTTCTCGTAGCATGGCTTGAAAAAAATTGATTCTTGTCGGACCGATGAAAGTGAATGCCTGGACGGCCGGCTCCAATGGCCTCACCGAGATGTGCAGGGTGATTCCCGAGATTAACGGTGGGTACACGAGTGGCAAGTCGGGATGGGGTATTCTGGGTAAGGAGAAAAGGGCGAACGCCTTGCCGAGACCTGGGTACCGCGCTCGCGACGTTTGAGCTGTGCTGGAGGTATGGGCTAAAACCCTGCCAATGGTAACAGTGGAGAGACCATTTCCGGGAAAAAGGTCGGTGAGGAGATGACCGACCCGCGTGTGACGTTTGCCTGAACTTTATTTTTGTGCCTCCCTTTGTAAAGTTGCCTGGTGAATGTTGGATGGGGACTGAGCTTCTGAGTCTATTCTCGCCTCCTGTCTAAGTCCGCACGAGTGAGAGAACATGAGAGTAAGGCTAGATAGGAGTCGGGAGGCAATGGAACCAAGAAAAAGAAATGTCGGTCACTGGTGACCGAATGTGGGCATGGTAAGGTAATGACACCTGGGGAATGGGTAGGAAAAGTTAGAAAGACCCGGATGGGGGGACCTGAAAACAACTCTCATCTAGAAAAGGAAAAGCAAACCATTGACCATGAGGGTCGTGTGGTGCTCTCATGTGGAAAACAGGACAAGCGTCGCGAAAACAAGATAGCGCGATGGTTGTCGCCTCCTGTCTATTCTAGTGGTCCGGAAATGCCTATAGAGGTAAGGGATGGGGTATCTGTTGTTCTTCCGGAAGAAGGGACGTGGACCGACCTAGAACCGGCCTATGAAACCGTGATGATGGACAAAAAGGGCGCGTTCCTCTGGATAGAGACAATCTGGACTAATATCAACTTGATGAGACTCTCACCTAGCTTGATGAACCTAGAATTCCGAAGAACAGTGGAAGCTCGAGGGTGGGTCTACCTGTCACAAGAATTGGAAAATGCAATGGTAGTGGGACTAGTATTGGGCACGGCACCGGATCAACTGTTTAGGCAAGCGGAACGGGAAGTGGTATGGGCAGCATGTCAGCGGGCAAAAATGGAAATGGAAAGGATGGAGGTGCGAGTGGAACTCGGGGACCGGAAAAATATGAGACGTCCTCTTAGGACAATGAGATGTGTGCTACCCCCGTTTCTGGTGGATGCAGTCTTTGGGACCAGGGATAGATTGGAACGAATATGTCAGTCGATGACGCGCCTGAGGCTGTACCAATGTGCTAGATAAGACTTCTTTAGATTGTCGGTGGAAGCAGGGCCGTTTGAGGGAAACTGGGCGGAAGAATTAGCTGAGGTGTTAAACCTCCTCAGCATGGACGAAGTCTTTGTTCCTAGTCCGGTGCATTGGCAGATAGTTTACCGAAACGTGGCGGCAGGGGAAACCTTCTTGGAAGGGGTGAAAGAGATGTTATTAGACGAGGAGGAGGATTCCAGTGACGAGGAGGACGGGGACGAGATAGAGGACTGGGACTTCTGGATGGGGGAGGGGGGCTTACCTGGGGAAAACGGGTTGTCGACTATGTGCAGATAGGGAGCGATGGCCCGGGGACTCGAGCTATGGGACTGCACATGGGAACCAGGACGAGTCGGAAGGGGAGTAGAAATGTCAATACCGCCGAGCAATGAATGGAAGGGGACCACATGTGATTGGCGGGGTTATGAGATTGTGCCGGAGCTATCGTACCTATGGATAGAGCGTGTTTGGAACCCGTTGAGGGAAGAGGAAGGATGAGAAGAGATTGCGGAAGGAAGGGTGAAATCAGTCGGGACGATCGTTCTCTCTGAACAAGGTTGGCACCTGTTCTACACGGCGCTCGCGGCAGGACAGAACCCAATGTGGCTTTTAGGGGACGCTGAGGGAAGGGCTCGGCAGGCAGGAGAAAGGTTTGCTAACAAAGGTTGGGATACGGTCAGCAGTAGAGTCGTGATGGGAGGATGGAAGAAATTTAAACCGCCTGGCGCCCGAATCAAGACCTGGGTGCCCGAATTCGTGGCGGACTGGTTTGGGGGTTTTGATCGCGTAACAGAGGTAGCCGACACGATGGAGCGAATACACGTGAACTGCACATGGCTGGCGAAAGAATTCTATAGGACGTCCTTGAAATACGGACCCTTCCATGGCGATAGAGCCCGGAAGGTCCTTATCATTTTGGATATCGAAAGGAATGACCGGCAGGAGGTGGCCCCGGAAACTAGGGAGGCCATAATCCGTCGTGAGGTAGCAGCAACACCTTGCTATGTGGATCATGTGTTCAAACTGTTCGAAGTACTGTGGTTCGACTAAACGCAGGAAAACCGTGGGGCCAGGCAAATATGGAAAAAAATGCTAAGACAAGGGAATGGGATGTCTGACCATTGTAGGGTTCAGTGCGGATTGCGAGCCAGGAGATCAAAGGCGAGTGCGTGATGGCGCGAAGAAGGACATTCCTCGAGGAACGCCCTATGGGCATTGAACCGCCTAGGGAAGTACCGGGTGGGGTAGAGGTTAGCTTGCCGGCGACAAGTGAAGGCTGGCGCCAGGTGGCAGATTGGGTCGGGGTTGAGCTTGTGGAAAATATGGTCTACTTGGTAACGAAACTTGAGTGGCGTGCGGATGAGAATGGGGAATGGAACCCGGACCCGCGGGGACATGTGCGTGCAGAAGGACGGTTGTATGTGTCATAGGATGGGTGGAGGGAGTTCGGAGTTCGGCTGGCATTAGGAGAAGACCCGTTGAGCATGTTTGAAGGGGCATGGTAGTTAGTATGGCGAGCGGGGTTTGAGTTCGCAGATCCGGGGGTCGACGATGTAACAGCGGACCTTAGGGTAGCCATGGTCGGAAGTTTTGAATTGCCTAGTGAAAATGTATGAATGAGGTTGCCGCCCTTCCTGCTGGAAAGGCTGGGAGGTCTGGGACTTGTTAGACGAGCGGTAACCGACCTCGCAAGCCTGACATATGAAGATGCGATGGTACATCGAGAATACTATCGGGCCTTCCTAGAAATGGACCCGTTCAGTGGAGAACAAAAGTACGAGGTGTTGCGTATCCTGCGAGCTGTGTTTAGCACCAGGCCAAGGGCTCCGGTTGTGGGAAGTGAGGTTTTATGGGGTGTCATCCGACGGGAAATAAGTCAAGGGATGGTGTACGTGGATGATCTGTACCGATTGTATAAGCTGATGGATGTAGGGACGGACCAATAAAAGAGGTCAAGGAAAGAAAAGGAAGGTTCAAGCTAGAAACCGAGAACTGTTCGGGCGGGAGCTGAAGATTAAATGAAATAAGTAAAACTGCTTGTTGTTTAAACTGTGCAGGGGACTACTAAGTCAAAAATGGCGATGAGACGCGCTCGGATGATGCGACAGTCCACACACCCGCGGCCATCCACGGAAAGTGGAGACGGATGGGAGGTATCGCTCCCTGCAAGCTATACGATCCGAGGATTGGACATCGAATGGAGAGTCGTGACCCTGGGAAGAGGACAGGCGTTCATGATGGTGGAATGTTTGTGGGATGGTATGAGAATTAACAGGGGACCGGGAGACGATCTGTACACCGACCTTAGGGTAACGGGGACCATGTACCTGCCAGAACTTGGATGGTACATGCTAAGAACGGAATTGGCACTAGGTCTCAGGTTGCTACCAATCTTCCAGAGGGCTACTAGGGTGTTGAACAGGGTGGGCCAGGAAGTGCGGGGGAGAAGAAACGTGGGATTAGGAACTCGGGTGGAGGTTGGAGGGTGGCGAGAGTTTAAGGCCCCAATGACCGGGTTGAGGTGTCGAGTACCTCGTTTCATGGTGGACTTGGTATTCGGTAGCCTCAAGAGAGCTAGGGACCCTGGTGGACTCGACCCTGGTCTGGATCCACCTCTTCCGGCCACAAACAACGAGCATGTTCTATGATGTGTCGGTCAGACATGGGCCGTTCTGGGGGAACCAGGCCTGGGAACTACTCGAATTACTCGGGATCTTGATATTCGGATTGCGCCACCTGTCGTTTGAAGAATATGAACCAATAATTATCAGGGAAATAGAGATGGGGGAAAATTACCTTGCTGGGTTGGCCGACCTGTTCGAGGAACCAGATGAGCAGGGCAGGCCTGAGGGACCAGCATGAGAAAACGCGTCAGGGAGAGGTAGGGAAATAAAGGATGGGTACTAAGATAAGTAAGCAGCCACCAGCAAAAGAGGGGCAGTGGTTGGAGCTCCGTCCGAACCGATAGCGCGGCAAGGAGGAACTAGGAAGGCCACCCACACCAGATAACTCCGGGGCATTTGGAGGTTGAAAAGCTAAAAGGGTCATCCTCGATAAGGAGGCCACTGGGCTCAAACACAGCCCTAAGAGCCAAAGCGCGCCAGTAAAAAAATGCCAAGCAGCGGCGGCAAGTTCCCCGACGGGAGAAAAACCTGAAGGACGCCCTGGGAAAGAAAAGTCAGGAGAGTCGGACCGATTAAAATAAGACGCAAAAAACATGGAATAGGCGGGTTTTAGGGCCGGGACTAGGGCAGTTATGAACAACCGGCCACTTTTTCGCAAAAAAAAATTTCCATGTGCAGGCTAGGTAAAGAAATGACGACTGAGGAAGGAATCAATGACCAGCAGAGCGGAGGGAATCAGGGCACGAATGGGGATGGGGAACGAAACGAGGGATCGGCCAGGGATCGATTGTCAGTCAAACTGGAAGGAACCCGAGAAGACGAAAATGATGCCTCAATTGGAGAAAGCTCGGGGAAAGCTGGGGGTAGCAAAAGGGGACCTCAGGAAAACAGGGAAGGGGGAAACGATATGAGAATAAGCCCTCGGAACTCAGCAGCAGCCACCCCTAAAAAGACAAAAGTCTCGGATGCCAGCCGTAAATTGGCAGAGATAGAAAAGCAGACTGCAGCGAGCAGATGATGGCCGAGGATGAGGAGGACCCCCAGGGCGCAGGGTCATGTGAGGGACGCAGGATCGGTCCGGATGAGACCAGGTATGAGGAGAAGGATAATAGCCACAAAGGAACGCCTAGCAAGAAGGGAAAGGACAAGAACGACCCCTCGGCGGAGGGGACGAAAAACGCTATGAACCCGCCTGCCATCGACAGCAGCACTAGCCGACTGCCCGCCATGCCGAATGTAACAAGGCATGCGACGGACTCTGGAGCCTTCGGGAAAGGGTGCTAGGATGGTTTGACCCAGAATGAACGCCGAAAACCAGGGAGAAGTAGAGGGAAAGCAAGGAAGGGGAAGGGACTAGTGCTGCTGAAGAAGCAGGTAGCTCCGAAGGTGGTCTCAAGAGGATAGTCGCCACCCTCACCGGGGCACTAAACAAGAATCAGGGATATCTCGCAGATGCAAAGAAGAAACTCACTTTTGATGAAGCAAACATTATGGAGTTTCTAATAGACTATGAGAACCTAGCAGCCTTACTAAAATGGACGGAAGAAGAAAAGATGGAGCACCTAGGGCAACACGTGTCGCTAAGCTTAGGAAGGGACATTATGGCCATCGTCGCGTCCAGTGGATCCTGAAAAGAAACCAGGAACGAGATGATGAGGAAATACCTGAAGGCAAAGAAAACGGCAACAGATGCCGAATTAGCAGCAGTACAGAGGAAAAACTTTGCGACTTACAACGATTTCCTAAGGGCATTTACATTAGTGGCGCTGCGAATTCCCGGGGTAATGGACCGCATAATGAGTAAATACTTCCTTAGGCAGTTCTCCGAGTTTGATAAGGATAAAATTTTGTCAGCATACCTGCAGACCAGTAAGTTTGAGTACACGAGAGATGTGGACTTCATCACGGTAACAGACCTTGCGGAAAAGACAATGGTCACCGAGACACTAGCCCTGCTTAAGGAAAGGGAGGTCATAGATCTGACCGGCAAAACGGGGGATAAGGTCAAAAAGGGAATAGAAAGCCTGCATGAAAGGGTGCACGGGGTTGACAATAAGATAGAAAGAATGGAAAGCGCGTTATTAGTGATGCAGGCGCAAGTATCCCGACCCGCCCTCCCGCCCCAAGAAGTCGTGGTTCCGGCAGTTGTAGCAAACTGGGGATTTGGCAGGAGGGACCCGGCCAACGAACAATGCAAATATTGCACCATGATTGGGCATTTTGTACGGGCCTGTCCAAGACTCAATCACGATATCGAGCGGCAGAGGTGCAACAGGTCCCTCAAAGGCGAGATCCTCGGACCCAGGGGAGAGCGCGTCAATTGAAACTCGCCAGGAGGAATGCGGCGAGCCGTCATCCTCCTGAATAACTTAGAGATAGCTGCAGTAGAAGCAGAGCCGATAGCCGAGATTGTTTGGGACCAGCCAAGGGGACGGGGACCACAGGCCAATTTTATCCTTGAAGGCAATGGCTAGGATAGGGTAAATATCACCACCCGTCGGGCCGGCGCAGAAAAGAAGTTTATTCAAGATCCAGTAATGGAAAAACTCGCAGGGACTAGCACGGGTCAGCAAGAGACCGAAGCCGGGGAACAAGAGAAGGTCTATGGAAAGCCAAGGGAGGACGAACCAGTAGACAAGGCTATGGCGGCAAAAAAGAAGTTAAAGTATCAAATTCCGATCCTAACTTCGCCAGAAATCGATGGCACCTTGAGTAAGCTACTGGGTACCATGGTATCGGTGTCTTTTCAGACCATGCTAATCCAGCCCGAGGCTGCTTAAAGGACTCAGGCAGTTGCTAACGCGTAAGCGCGTAGAGGTAGAGGAGGCCCCGGAACTGCAAGAGCAGGACACGGAAGAGGCTGAGGCGCTGCAAGGCGTCTCCAACCTCCAAAGCATTCCAGGGGGCCTGGAAGACTTGGAGAAAGTTTTTGCGGTTTCCGCCTAAGCCTACCGGATCGCGAAGGTGGCGAAGTCATGAGGGCGCCACCCGGGACAAAGCTTAGCTTTCATGCATTGCCAGTTGGGAAACTTAAAGTTCAAATTGAAACTCACCACACTAACACGCTAGTGGACGACGGAGCAGAAATCACCCTCATACGACGAGATTTCGCAATGGTCACGGGGTGCATGGTAAACAAGGAAGTAGCAGGGAGTATCCGGGGAGCCGGTGGCGAAATTCCTTTCACATGGTATGTCACCAAATGTGTAGTCAGGGCGGGAATCCGGGAATCCATCTGGTCCTTTCAAAGGATAACCGTGATGGAAGAAATGGATCACGACGTAATCCTCGGGAGACCATGGTGCACCAATGTGGAAATGATAGGAATGCATCTGAACGACGACACATACATGGTAGACATAGAGGACCCAGTGACTGGCCGCAGAGAACTCCTCCGACTTCTTGGGACCGGAGGGGACCCTCCGAAGGGCAAATTGGCAACCTGGTCTCCTACATTCGAAGAAAGTGCGCGGAAGGGGGCATTCGCACAAATGAAAGGCATGAGGGAAAGGGTAGAAATTATGATTGAGGAGGCTTTTAGTAAAAAGGAATGGATCAAGATGGGTCTGTCCGTAAAGAAGAGGAGGCCAGAGGACGAGCCCCTGGGAGTTATGGTGGCGGAAAAGGAGCAGGAAGTTGAACTTGGGGCCAGTCTGCCCAAGCCAAAGAAAGGGCGTAATGAGACCCCCGAGCTAGCGCTCGAAATCCCAGACCTGTTGCAACTTGTTAAGGCAATCAGGTACCACAAAGTGGGAGTGAACCCGACAACACTTGCCAAGTTTGAGAATGAGGTTCGAAAAGGTTACTGCCTGAATGGGAAGATAGTTAGCATTCAGCCCCGTATCATGGAAATAGCAAGGCCAATCCCGACCGTTCATTTTTTATGAGAACGATTCCAGAAGGCAGTGTGCGAAAATACAAACCCGTAGGAAAGAAGGTCAAGTCGGTCTCGATCCTAGTAGAAACATCAAAGGAAGAGGTCATGGAAAAAGAGGAGGAGATTCTACGGGTTATAAGGGAGAGACGCGCAACGGAAGGGCATCGCATACCAGATAAGGTAGCAGATACCGTGAAAATAGGAGTGGAAGGGTTTCTAACAGCGGAAGAAACTCAGTTGATAAGAAAGGCATGCCAGAAGTTTCATCTAGCTTTCGCTTTCAATGACCATCAGAAAGGGCGATTGAACGCAAAGCTAGTTCCCCCTGTCAGGATCCACACCGTACAGCACGAGTGTTGGAATGATAAAGGGCCCGCCTATGAGTTTGGGATAGCAGCGGAGGTCATCGACCTGCTTAGAGCGAAGATAGACTCTTTCGTAGCTGAACCCACCGCATCCCCCTACGCGAACAAGTGGTTCGTGTTCAGGAAGCCCAATAAGACTCTCAGGTGGATCCAGGACCTGCAGAAGCTCAATGCGGTAACAATTAGGGATGCAGGCTCGCTTCCACAGGCCGATTTGTTGGCAGAATCTCATGTGGGGCGGAGTATTTACTCCCTGGTAGACTTGTACTCAGGATATGATCAGTTGCCGCTCGATGCGAGGGATAGACCATACACCGCAATGCACACCCCCGTAGGACAGTTACAGATGCAAGTGACCCCTATGGGTTTCACAAATGCGATAGCAGAGGCGCAGAGGAGGATGCTCGCCGTCACAGGGGATATGTTTCCAGAAAAGTGTGAACCGTATATAAATGATAATCCCATAAAAGACGCAAGGTACAAGGACGAGACGGAGGTCGAGCCGGGTGTGCAAAAATTTGTTTGGGATCACCTGCAGGATATCAAGGATCTCCTACAGCGGTTCTTGCTCTATAATATTACCGCAAGTGGGCCAAAAAATATTTTGGCTGTCCCGGAGGTAGCTATACTGGGATTTCGCTGTGGGGCCTATGGAAGGAGACCCGACCCAGCAAAGACAGATAAGATCTCTCAGTGGCCGACACTCCTGCGTACCACGATGGAAGTACGAGCCTTCCTAGGGGTGGTTGGATTCTGGAGGATCTTCATTAAAGGTTTCGCAAAGATAGCAGAACCTATCCACACGATGATTAGGGAAGGTGGCACTATGGACTGGACCGAGGATAGGGAAGAGGCAGCCCAGACCCTGAAAGACATCCTGTCGTCCGATCAGGTTATCTTAGCAGCACCCTGCTTCAATGACGAAGTAGGACGGTCCTTCATCCTAGAAACAAATGCGGGATCACTGGCAGTTGGAGGAGTATTGATACAGAGAAGCGAGGAGGGCAAGGAAAGGCCAATCAAATTTGAAAGTAGGACCCTGAATTCGGCAGAACGACGATACTCACAGTTCAAGAAGGAGGTCTTAGCGATTCTGCATTGTCTTAAGACCTTCCAAGCATACCTGTTCGGAAGGCGATTTATCCTAAGGATCGATCCCACCAACGTTGTCGGGGCTCTAAAGAACTACAAGCCTATAGATCCGACCGTCGACAGATGGATAGGCTTCATATCGCAGTTCGACTACAAGGTCGAGCGGATCGCAGGACTTCGAAACAGGGTGGATGGGCTAAGTAGGGTATGCATCACGCCGGAGGGAATAGAGGACGTAAAACCAATTGACGCCTTCCTAGATTACGAAGGAGGGGCCCTTGTTGTGGATAACGAAATGGCCGACTCAACGCTTACAACAGGCCAGTTGTTGATTCAAACCTTGAAAAAGGGCACACCCGCAGTAGTTGCAGAACTCAGGAAAGGACCAGTCACCACGGTCAGGCGCAAAGAGGAAAAGGACTCGTGGGGAGCAGAAGTAGGGACCAGAGAGGAACTCATGGCAATGACCGTCGAAGGGGGTCGGGACGTCGTGATGACGTTGGCCAAAGCCAGAGCACAGAAGAAGTGCCAGTACCTAGTCAACCTTACTCGGGAGGAGCAGGGTACGGATCAGAAGGAACAGGAGTTCTTCCTCATACAGATGTACGAGGGCGTCTTTAAAGAAATCGGTTTGCTGCTCGTAGGGAATAAACAACTTGCGGAAGTCAATCCCAAGGCGAGGGAGGAAGTTGAAAAGTACGTCTAAGAAAGGACCACATGTTCAAGAAAGAGGAAGGGATGACACCTAGACGCGTCATTTGTGGGAGGTCTAGGCAGCTGGACGTAATTCAGGCAATGCATGATGGGCTAGCTGGAGGTCACCGGTCATCTAAGGGAACACTTGCGAAGATCGTGCCCCTGTACTTTTGGCCAGGGATGGCAGGGATGGTCGGTACGTATTGTTAAACGTGTCAGATATGTCAAGAAAGGAGCGTCGTACGGGTTTACGAGCCCCTTAGACCCGACCGGGTACTAGGACCCGGACACCTTGTTCACCTCGACCTTGCCGTTATGCCCGTATCAATGGATGGGTTTAGATACATCTTGGATGCAAGGTATAATCTCAGTGGCTATGTAGAAGTCGAAGCTCTCAAGAAGAAGACGGGGAAAACAGTGGCCGACTGGGTGGAAGATTTCTACCTAAGGCACCCCTTCGTGCGCAGGTTTATAGCAGACAATGGGACAAAATTCGTTAACCAAGAAGTGTTAAACAGGCTCAAGATATTGTGCGTACCAATCAAGATCACCGAGCCCTACCATCCAGAGGCAAATGCACCAGTAGAAAGAGGTCACCGGACTTTGAAGAACACAATTGCAAAGTTGGCAGCAGATAATTTGGGAAGTTGGTCACAGTTTCTCAAGCAGGCAGTCTTCGCCGAGAACATGACTCTAAAAAGAACAACGGGATGTATTCCAGCAGAACTCTGGTATGGAAGGGAGATCGATTTTCCGATAGAAGCCTTGGTCCCTACCTGGAACAGGCTAGATGACGACCCACACTTGAGCACGGAAGAGTTAATCACGGCACGTTGTCAGCAGGTCGCCAGAAATGAGGAAGCACTCGAGGAAGTAGTCAATCGTGTGACGGATAGCCGAATGAGGGATAAGGCAAGATGGGACCAGGTCAAGAACATTCGGAAGGAGCCACTCCAGGTGGGGGGAAATGTGCTAGTTAGGAACTCGGCTCTTGAAAGCACATGGTCCGGGTAGTTGGGAAAAAAATTCAAAGGGCCTTACAGGATCGCCAAGCGGGTGGGACTGAACACATTTGAGCTTGAGGATCTCGATGGTACTAGCATAAGAGGGTCATTTCCGGGACAGAGACTGGTCAGATTTTTTAGCAGGGATCCGGTGGAACAGTGGCTACAAGAGGCTCAAGACAGGGAAACAGGGGCGGTCACATCTTGAAAGGTAGACGACTGGCTATGACCCTGGACCGCCTCCCTATGGAAGTGATCATGACCACAAGGGTTGTTCGTTTGTGTGACTTGAATTTATGTGGAACGTGGGGAGACTGTCTGGGCTGTCTGTGACTAGGTCTGGGAGCACGGGACAGTGTATTATAGTTTTTGTGGGGTAACGTTGGTGACTATCTACACGAGGTATTTATGTGCTGGGACAATGTACCGTAGTTTTTGTGTGGTGATGATGTGGACTGCCTACATGGGGCACCTATGTGTTGGGAAAATGTGTCGAGGGTTCTAAGGGATAATTGGGTTACCAACTATATGGGGGCAAGCAAGAGTTCTAGGGAATCCTCCAAAACCGCAAATGGGAGTGGAAGGGAATGCGTGTGTACGAGGGGTTGTGGTGATTATTATGCATGAACAGGACCAGGCAAGGAGAAAACAGCAAACGGTAAAATGGAATTTGAAAATGAAAATGACTGCAACGCTATCAATAGGCCTACAGAGGGACAATCATCGAGGCAGGCTGGGGAATCAAGCTCCAGGAAGAGGAAGTTATATGTGGGGTTTGACCACAACCTGGTGGTAAACAGAGGGGGCAGGAAACAAGGGACCAGAGGGCCGTCACCACTGAAGGAAGGGGAGCCGATAGAGCTGCCTTCAGACAGTGATCCTAGCAGCAAGGAAGAGGGGAGCCCAGAGGAGGGACAACGGCCGGGGGAGAATGAGTCAGTTGAGTTCATCGACCTCACCAGCGAAGAGGAAGAAGATGAGGTAACAACACCCACTAGGGAAGAACGGGGAAGAGAGGGGGAACCGGGTGAGAAGAAGGATAAATGGATAGAGGAATTTGGGCCTGAGTTCAGCGACTGGTTTGATCAATGGGGCGCTATCTTGCGATATCAATGGATAATGAAGGCAAGGGAAAAGTTGGGCAGGGGACAAGATATATCCCCAACAACATTTTTTTCAGAAGAGACCCTCCTTCAGTTGCAGAGGATAAAGAGGCAAATGCAGCAGGAAGCGGAGGACCGTGCAAGGAGGGAGGCTCAACGCAGGCCACCTGGACGATAAAGGCACGGCAGCCGTAATGAGGAACAACTAGGAGTTGGGGGGGGTTGGTCCCTGGGCAGTCAGAGCTGCCATTTTGGACTTCGCATTTGAACTCTTTTTGTGAATGCATTTTCTAAGCTCGAAGTGACTAAGGACCGGGTAGTCAGCGCTACTTCGTACGAATGGTTGCTTCTTCAGAAAAAGGCATGAGGGTTTTGCACTTATAATAGAATTCTGGATGGTTGGGTAGATTAAGGGAAAGAAAAATGGGAAACAACGGGGATCTAGACGAAGACGAGTCTATAATGTTGCCTTTGCATTCGAACTCTGTCTCCTTAGTTTTCCTTGTAAGGACTGCAATGAAATTACTTTTTGGATTGAGGGAGCTAGTAGAGGGTGGGTGATCAGGGCTACTTTGTATAAGTACTCGCTCCGTGTTGGAAATATGAGTTTTGGGTTGTAAGGAAGGGATTGGGGGTTGGTTGACTTTATGGGCAGCAGCATGTGAACTCTTGAACGCTGGAAGAAACATTCATGATGAAAGTCTTTCTTGTGAGTTATGTATCCATGATTGAATGAGTCGCCCCCATGAGTCTTTGTGAGAGGTTAGGGGACCTATGGGTAGAGAGGCACACTCTCCCTTAGGAGCCTAATCCAACCTACCCCAGGCAACCCCAGAGCATTGAGAAGCATATGAGAAGTCAGAAAAGTGGCAGGGAAACATTGAAATGATGCAACACCCCTTGCAATGGTTGAACGACCGGATGGGCTAGTGCTGCTTGGGGCCGCGAGCCTCAACTTGAGTACTAGACGCTAAGTCGGATGGATGGATGGATGTAAGAATGACAAAAGACATGAGCAAAAGGAAGGAGCATGTGTAAAAAACCCAAGACGATGGCCGCCCTCTAACCCCCGAGACGAGACAGGATCCATGTCCTCGAGGCCCACCCCCTCGGGCGCTAACATTGCAATGGACAAGGATGACCCTAATCAGGCTGCCCAATTGAAATGGATAAGGATGGTCCTAACCAGGCTGTCCGATGACAATGGATAAGAATGGCCTAATCAGGCTGTCTGACTTGGAAATGGAAAGAACGACCCTAACCAGGTTGTTTGGAATGACCCCTGACAAGGGTCATTCTTTCGAATTGGCACTGGGGTCCCCCTTGCATGGCTGCTTGTGATGCATGGAATTGGAAGGGCGGAGCCTTGGTTAATACATTGGAAGAGCTGAACCTTGGAAACGACATTGGAAGAGATATTGGACTCGGCCTTGGAAGAGATATTGCATTGAGCATTGGACTGAGAATGAGCATTGGACTGAGATTGAGCATGGGAATGAGACTGAGCATTGAAACTGGATTGAGTATTGGAAATTGTATTGCATAAACAGAGGACCCTAGGCAACTTGAAATGGATTTGGAAAAAGCCTTGAAATGGAACTTCTCCTTTCTTCTAGTCTTTGGCCTCAGCAAGAGGGGGATACCGGTGCATGCACCGCGACCTCAAGACCTCTATCCCTTTGAGGGAAAAAGTCTCAGCACGACCTGTTCCTCTTCGAGAGGGTGAGGGTTAAAGGACTAAGGCACCTACCACTTGGATCGGTGCGGGACGTCCGGAACCACCTCCGACAATGAGCTCTAATCGGGGAGTTTCAACTGCGCCTTCTGTTGAATGCCTAAACGTCAAAGGGCGAGAGAGCCAAATGGGAAGGAAAGTCATTCTCATCTAGTCTATTTTGCTACTCTCCAACCACACGCCATGTCATAGAGGGGTGGTATGGCCGTTTGGGCCGGACCACGGCTGCCCGCACTAAGTTGGGCGGCACTGTCCAAGGGGAGAGGCTGGGCGAGGTACCGGGTGGAGTCCGCCACCACCACGGTGCATTGACACTGCCCTGTCGGAACATTACAACCGTTTCGGGACTAATTGCGAGGTCTTCATAACTGCACTCGCGGACTGATCGAGAGCCCCAACTCTCTTGAAAGGAAGAGGCCGGAATCCAGAAAATCACCACTCGGGAGGAACGATTCGCGAGGAATGCTCTTATGGCTAGACGAGGCCCTGGCAGGCTTGGATTGGACCTACCTGACAGACGCGGGGAGGAACCCCAGTATTGGTGCTCGCCATGTAAGAGAAGAAAGGTCGGACCGAGTAGAAGGATGAGGCGTCGTCCGCTGGGGAGGAACTGATCACTCTTCCTTTTGTGAAGCGGATGGGCTTATGTCCTTGACTTGCGGTTGGTGGGCCAAAGGTCTCGTGCCTCCGAGTGAGGACCAGTCGCGCGATGGGGACATCGCGTTTTGAGTGGGGGGAAGGTGTGC
This sequence comes from Chara braunii, assembly GCA_003427395.1. NCBI lineage: Eukaryota > Viridiplantae > Streptophyta > Charophyceae > Charales > Characeae > Chara > Chara braunii. The sequence continues at coordinate 2,541,279 of BFEA01000092.1, forward strand.
CATCTACCAATGAACGCATGAAAATAAGACTTGTAATTGATTTTGCATGGGTTTGGGAAAAAGGGGCCTGTTAAGATGGCCGGAACAGAAAAAGATTATAACTGGCTTTGTATGGTCCTGAGAAAAGGGGGCCTGGCAAGACGCCAGAGCAAAAATGACTTGAGCAAGTGATATGATATAAACTTGAGAAAAACGGCTTGGCAAGATAGTCAGGAAGGGAAGGGCTGGTGTGATTGATTCTGTGTGAACCCAAGAAAAGGAACTGGCAGACTGAGAGTTGGTTGTGTAATTGGCTCGTATAAGTTTGAAAAGATGAGAAATGGCTAAGGGGTGAACCAAGCATTGCACATGAAGAGTCAATTAAGTAAAGGGCAAGAAAGGGGCAAAGGATGAAATGCATGCGGAATTGGCAGGACCTGAGAAAGACCGGGAGGAATGACCCGGGAAGAATGCATGTGGATTTGGCTATATCTGAGCTTCGGGGAGAGGAAAAACTGTACTGAAAGTGTGTGGATGCCCTAAGAGTAATAAATGAGATGAAACCAAAAGGATTTCTGCTCGAGAATGTTTTCCTCAATGAAATGGGAAGATAGATTTGAGATTACGAATGCAGCCTTCAAGACATTGCCGAGAGCGAGAAATAACGTACAATGAAAAACTAGCTGCAAGGCATGTTGTGGTCGGACCCCTCCAAGGGGCGATGCTAGCCGACTCAATGAGGGAAAGAGACACCAAGCCGCTTAAGCTCCTTGACGTGTTGCTAGCACGCACCTGGAGGAAGCCATGGCAAATGATCCTTGTAACATCCGTCGCCAAAATCTTCCTTTTACCTCGGCCCCTGGGGAAGATGATGGGCGCGCCGTCCTCTCTCTTGTGGAACGATACGGGAATTTGTGGGGAAGTTCTTGGGTATGCGGGAGCTCCAGTGAGAAAGAGATACAACTGTGAGACAGACGTTGATGCACAGAGAGTGTTACGCGCTCGTTACAAAGACATTACTGAGCTTGGGGACGTTACGCAATCCAAAGGAAACCCGAAACAAAACCTTGACCCCTCCATACCCTCCCCCGCCCCAAGGGGCGGAAACTTAAAGAAGGACCCGATGAAAGAGTGGGAAAAGACAAAAAAAACCCTGGTAAGCTAACTATTCATCCCACCCCACTTCCCCTCCTTGTTTGTCTATCACCCCAAAATTCCTACTGACCATGGATTGATGCGCGATGGGGACATCACGAATGAGGGGGGGGAATATGTCGAGACTGGTGAGTCCCGAATGATTTTCCGTCACTCGAGAGACTGTATTTGACCAATTTGTGCACGGCAAAGAAAATCGGAGGCAGGAATGATGGAAAGATCGAAAGCGTGAGCACGGACAGTTGGAGGCTAGAGGTTGTCCGGAGTCGTCAAGACCGCCAAAGTTAGAGAGGAATTGTCTAAGCAGGAATCAGTAGAGGAATATGAGAGAATAGCAAGGGCGACTCCTTCCCCAAGGACGGAGGATGGCCGCCGGGAAAGTTGGTAGCAGCATGAGAGGTGCGCAGCAAGGGAAGGAAGAAAGTGAGAAGGAACAGGGCGCAAGGCGCTGACGTGACGCGGCGGCAGGTGGGTCGAGGAGATCGCAGGTTAGGGGGAACCGACGCCCAGAGCGGTACCGGCAGGACAAAGAGCCGGAGACCGCCGCAAGGCTGAAGGACGTCAGGAGCGCCAAGGGAAGACGTGGTACAGGAGGGGCAGGAGTGTCGGGGACCACATGGGATCGGAAGACGGGGCGGTACCGGTAGGACAAAGAGTCGAGGACCACGCGGGACCAGGGGATGGCGTGGTGCTGGCAGGGCGAAGTACCGGGAACCTCGTAAGACCAAGGGAAAGACGTAATGCAGGCGGGCCGAAGTGCCAGGGACCGCGTGGGCCTAGATAAAATGGCGGCACCCGCGGAACCGCTAGCAGGACGGGTATCGACGGGACGAAGTATCAGGAGCCACTGATGGGGGCTGAAGACCGGAACCATCGGCGGAATAAGGGCAGGCCAAGGGGTAGTCCGAGAGGGTACCAGTCTCTCGGACTGCATGTACCTAGCCAAAATGAGGCCCAGGTACCCCCTGAGAAGCCAAAACCGGAAATTTGGCCTTTGGGGTACCTCGCTCCACCTAGAGGCACTTGGAGGGGCCTAGAGGTTGGGCGGTGCACATGTTCCAGCCTACATAAGCTGGAGGTGTAGGCCGCAACTCTCATTTGAGCATGAGAGGTGCCTATGCTGCCCAAATGAGTCCAGGAAAGAGTCCGAGTGGGAGAGAAGCAAGGGAGTGAGGGTCGGAGCTAGCCTGTAGCCTGGCTATGGTGGTGAGGCTGAGAAAGGTGACCTGGAGGCTAGGGGGGAGCAAGGAGAGTGGTCCGCCATAGCCCCCAGGCTGTGAAGTAGAAGGAGAGGCCGAAAGGGGTCCCCATAGCCTTTCTAGAGGGAAGGACTCCACAACCTTGGAAGTAGGAACCTGCCATAGCTAAAGGAGAGGTATAAAGGAAGGAGGAGAAAGTTTGGGAGAGAGGAAAAATTATACCCAGGAGGCTAGAACCAAGCATTGGGACTCCACTGCCTTGAGACCAACAAGAGGTGAGTGAACGAGGAGGGAGGTTTCCTCCTCCTTCTTCTTCTTCTTCTTCTTCTTCTTCTTCTTCTCCTTCTTCCTTTCCTTCTTCTTCTTCTTCTTCTTCTTCTTCTTCTTCTTCTTCTTCTTCTTCCTCCCCTTCTTCCTTTTTTTTTTTCTCCCCATTCTCCTCCCTCCTCGTCTTGTCAAAACTGCGATTTTTCACTGATTTGGGTGCTTGGGTAAGTTGCGATTCACCTTGTGATAGTTCGGTGATATTTCCCCTTTAAAGATTTCTTCAGAGCTTGTGTTTTCACTGATTTGGGGGCTTGGGTAAGTTGCGATTCACCTTGTGATAGTTCGATGATATTTCCCCTTCATAGATTGCATCAAATCTTGAGTTTTCACTGATTTGGGGGGTTGGGTAAGTTGCGATTCACCTTGTGATAGTTCAGTGATGTTTCCCCTTCATAGATTGTTTCAAAGCTTGTGTTTTCACTGATTTGGGGGCTTGGGTAAGTTGCGATTCACCTAGTGATAGTTCGGTGATGTTTCCCCTTCATAGATTGCTTCAAATCTTGAGTTTTCACTGATTTGGGGGCTTGGGTAAGTTGCGATTCACCTTGTGTTAGTTCGGTGATGTTTCCCCTTCATAGATTGCTTCAAATCTTGAGTTTTCACTGATTTGGGGGCTTGGGTAAGTTGCGATTCACCTTTTGCTAGTTCGGTGATGTTTCCCCTTCATAGATTGCTTCAAATCTTGAGTTTTTACAGATTTGGGTGCTTAGGAAAGTTGCGATTCACCTTGTGATAGTTCGGTGATGTTGCCCCTTCATAGATTGCTTCAAATCTTAAGTTTTCACTGATTTGGGGGCTTGGGTAAGTTGCGATTCACCTTGTGATAGTTCGATGATGTTTCCCTTTCATAGATTGCTTCAAAGCTTGTGTTTTCACTGATTTTGGGGCTTGGGTAAGTTGCGATTCACCTAGTGATAGTTCAGTGATGTTTCCCCTTCATAGATTGCTTCAAATCTTGAGTTTTCACTGATTTGGGGCATGGGTAAGTTGCGATTCACCTTCTGATAGTTCGGTGATGTTTCCGCTTCATAGATTGCTTCAAATCTTGAGTTTTCACTGATTTGGGTGCTTGGATAAGTCGCGATTCACCTTGTGATAGTTCGGTGATGTTTCCCCTTCATAGATTGCTTCAAATCTTAAGTTTTCACTGATTTGGGTGCTTGGGTAAGTTGCGATTCACCTTGTGATAGTTCGGTGATGTTTCCCCTTCATAGATTGCTACAAAGCTTGTGTTTTCACTGATTTGGGTGCTTGGGTAAGTTGCGATTCACCTTGTGATAGTTCGATGATGTTTCCCATTCATAGATTGCTTCAAATCTTCAGTTTTCACTGATTTGGGTGCTTGGGTAAGTTGCGATTCACCTTGTGATAGTTCGGTGATGTTTTCCCTTCATAGATTGCTTCAAATCTTGAGTTTTCACTGATTTGGGTGCTTGGGTAAGTTGCGATTCACCTTGTGATAGTTCGGTGATGTTTCCCCTTCATAGATTGCTTCAAATCTTGAGTTTTCACTGATTTGGGGGCTTGGGTAAGTTGCGATTCACCTTGTGATAGTTCGGTGATGTTTCCCCTTCATAGATTGCTTCAAAGCTTGTGTTTTCACTGATTTGGGTGCTTGGGTAAGTTGCGATTCACCTTGGGATAGTTCGGTGATGTTTCTCTTTCACAGATTGCTTCAAATCTTGAGTTTTCACTGATTTGGGTGTTTGGGTAAGTTGCGATTCACCTTGTGATAGTTCGGTGATGTTTCCCCTTCATAGATTGCTTCAAATCTTGAGTTTTCACTGATTTGGGTGCTTGGGTAAGCTGCCATTCACCTTGTGATAGTTCGGTGATGTTTCCCATTCATGGATTGCTTCAAATCTTGAGTTTTCACTGATTTGGGTGCTCGGGTAAGTTGCGATTCACCTTGTGATAGTTCGGTGATGTTTCCCTTCATAGATTGCTTCAAAGTTTGTGTTTTCACTGATTTGGGTGCTTGGGTAAGTTGCAATTCACCTTGTGATAGTTCGGTGATGTTTCCCCTTCATAGATTGCTTCACATCTTGAGTTTTCACTAATTTTGGGGCTTGGGTAAGTTGCGATTCACCTTGTGATAGTACGGTGATGTTTCCCCTTCATAGAGTGCTTCAAAGCTTGTGTTTTCAATGATTTGGGTGCTTGGATAAGTTGTCATTCACCTTGTGATAGTTCGGTGATGTTTTCCTCTCATACATTGCTTCAAATCTTGAGTTTTCACTGATTTGGGTGCTTGGGTAAGTTACGATTCACCTTGTGATAGTTCGGTGATTTTTCCCCTTCATAGATTGCTCCAAAGCTTGTGTTTTCACTGATTTGGGGGCTTCGGTAAGTTGCGATTCACCTTGTGATAGTTCGGTGATGTTTTCCCCTTCATGGATTGCTTCAAATCCTGAGTTTTCACTGATTTGGGTGTTTGGGTAAGTTGCGATTCACTTTGTGATAGTTTGGTGATGTTTCCCCTTGGGTAGATGCTTCAAATCTTGTGTTGTCTCTGATTTGGGTGCTTGGGTAAGTGGCGACTCACCTTGTGATAGTTCGGTGATGTTCCCCCTTTGGTAGATGCTTCAAATCTTGTGTTGTCTCTGATTTGGGTGGTTGGGTAGATTGCGATTCACTTTGTGATGCTTCGGTGAACTTTCCGCTGGATGGGGTGCTCTCAAAACTTGTGCCTTCATTAATCTTGACCCATGTGTAAGTTGCGAATTACCTTGGGATGCCTCGACGAACTTTCCTCTAGGCAGATTGCTTTAGTCTTGTTATTTGGCTATAGCGGTGTGTGTACGTGTGAGTGTTGTAGTCCCCGGCAACTTGTGCAGTCCATCTTTACCCCTTGTTGTACCCAGTAACATTCGGTGTGTGTATGTGTAAGTGCTGCAGTCCCCAGTAACTTGTGCATTCCATCTTTACCCCTTGCTGTACCCAGCAACCCTCGGTGTGTGTATGGGTGAGTGTCGCAGTTCCCGGTAACTTGTGCAGTCCATCTTTACCCTTTGTTGTACCCAGTGACATTCGGTGTGTGTATGTGTGAGTACTGCAGTCCCCGGTAACTTGTGCAGTCCATCTTTACCCCCTGTTGTACCCAGTAACATTCGGTGTGTGTATGTGTGAGTGCTGCAGTCCCCGATAACTTGTGCAGTCCATCCTTACCCCTTGCTGTTCCCAGCAACCCTCGGTGTGTGTATGTGTGAGTGCTACAGTCCCCGGTAACTTGTGCAGTCCATCTTTACCCCCTTCTATACCCAGTAACATTCGGTGTCTGTATGTGTGAGTGCTGCGGTCCCCGGTAACGTGTGAAGTTCATCTTTACCCCCTGCTGTACGCAGTAACATTCGGTGCGTGTATGTGTGAGTGCTGCAGTCCCCGGTAACTTGTGCAGTCCATCTTTACCCTGTGATGTACCCAATAACATTCGGTGTGTGTATGTGTGAGTGTTGCAGTCCCCGGCAAGTTGTGCGGTCCATCTTTACCCCTTGTTGTACCCAGTAACATTCGGTGTGTGTATGTGTGAGTGTTGCAGTCCCCGGTAACTTGTGCAGGCCATCCTTACCCCTTGCTGTACCCAGTAACACTCGGAGTATGTATGTGTGAGTGTGTGTGTGTGGGCTGCGGTTCGGTCCCTTCCCCATTTTTGCTGTGATCGACGACTTCCGAAAGTGATAGGGGGCGGTCAGGCGCCCGAGGTAGAAAACGGAAGCATGGGGCTAGGAGTTAGGATACATCGAACGGGCCTTCTTCCACGTCCATCCCCCATAGCCGGATCACCCCAAGCCTTCTTTCTCCTCCTTCACTCACACCCGTCCACCATAGCCAACCACCTGCAACCCTTCTTCTTCCTTCATCACCCACACCCGTCCACCATAGCCGACCTCCTCCAACCCTTCTTTTTCCGTCGTCACCCACGCCCGTCCACCATAGCCAACCACCTTTAACCCTCCTTCCTCCTCCATCACCCACGTCCATCCTCCATAGCCGGACCTCCCCAACCCTTCTCCTTCCTCCATCACCCACACCCGTCCACCATAGCCGACCACCTTCAACTCTCCTTCCTTCTCCATCACCCACGTCCACCCTCCATAACAGGATCTCCCCAACCCTTCTCCTTCCTCCATCACCCACATCTGTCCACCACAGTCGACCACGTCCGGCCCTTCTTCTTCCTCCATCACCCACACCCGTCCACCATAGTCAACCACCTCCAACCCCTCTTCTTCCTCCATCACCCTCACCCGTCCACCTTAGCCAACCACCTCCAACCCTTCTCCTTCCTTCATCACCCACACCCGTCCTCCATAGCCGGACCTCCCCAACACTTCTCCTTCCTCCATTACCCACACCTTTCCACCATAGCCTACCACCTCCAACCCTTCTTCTTCCTCCATCACCCACACCCGTCCTCCATAACCAACCACCTCCAACCCTTCTTCTTTCTCCATCACCCACACCCGTCCACCGTAGCCAACCACCTCCAACCCTTCTTCTTCCTTCATCACCCACACCCGTCCACCATAGCCAACCACCTCCAACCCTTCTTCTTCCTTYATCACCCACACCCGTCCTCCATAGYCGGACCTCCCCAACCCTTCTCCTTCCTCCATCACCCACACCCGTCCTCCATAGCCGGACCTCCCCAACCCTTCTCCTTCCTCCATCACCCACACCCGTCCACCATAGTCGACCACCTCCAACCCTTCTTCTTCCTCCATCACCCAAACCCGTCCTCCATAACCAACCACCTCCAACGCTTTTTCTTCCTCCATCACCCACACTCGTCCACCATAGGCAAGCACCTCCAACCCTCCTTCTTCCTTCATCACCCACACCCGTCCACCATAGCCGACCACCTCCAACCCTTCTTCTTCGTCCATCACCCACACCCACGTCCATCCTCCATAGTCGGACCTTCCCAACCCTTCTCCTTCCTCCATCACCCACACCCATCCACCATAGCCGTCCACCCTCAACCCTTCTTCCTCCTCCATCACCCACACCCGTCCGCCATAGCCGACCACACTCTACCCTTCTTCCTCCTCCATCACCCACACACGTCCACCCGAAAATCTTAGGGGGTCGCAAGGGGAATGCACGGGACCTCGGGCAGGATCGGTTAGGGTGGGCCAATGAGCAAGGTCGATTAGGATGAGAAGCTTCTTGTCTCTCTCTCTCTCTCTCTCTCTCTCTCTCTCTCTCTCTCTCTCTCTCTCTCTCTCTCTCACTCTCTCCCTTCCTCTCCCTCTCCCTCTCCCTCCGTCTTTCTCCATTCCTTCAAGACTCTTTAACCCCTAACGCTTTCGTCAACCCTTTCCCCTCCATGGCATGTGACTAACCTCTACCCTCACCTGTTACATTGCCTGGGAACGAACGGAAAGGAACTTAGNTCTCTCTCTCTCTCTCTCTCTCTCTCTCTCTCTCTCTCTCCCCCTCCGTCTTCCCCCATTCCTTCAAAACTCTCTAACCCCTAACCCTTCCGTCAACCCTTCCCCCTCCATGGCATGTGACTAACCTCCACCCTCACCTGTTACATTGCCAGAGAACGAACGGAAAGGAACTTAGTCCTCACTTGGTGGAAAGCGAGGGCAAGGGAAGGGTTGTCGGTCCCTTGTGCCACCAAGAAGGAAAGGATACGGGACTATTGAGAACATTTGCGAAAGCGAAAAGGAGTGATGATTTTGGACGAGGTTAGTTTGACTCAACTATCTACCCCGACTGCATGACTAAGGTGAAGGCATGGTTTTGCTTGAGGGAAGGGAAAGATAACCGAAGGATCATCGAAGGGAAAAGGAAACCTAGGCTTGTGGGAAGGGGCGGTGTGTTGACCCCAATGAGGATCATATTTGGTTCATGCTTTGTGTGGTGTTGTGCAGGTGAGTAGCTTGGGATGGGTGTTGAGCGGGACTGGATCCACCGGAAATGGATAAGGGAATGACTTAGACCTCGCATAAACTATGAATGCAGAATGGGTTTGACGGTCGGATGCATGAATGAATGGTAGATGCCTTGATATGGCTTGCGTAATGATTGAATGCAATGACTCTCTTGAATGCAATGCAAGCCCGGAAGGACTAAGGGTAGTCTTGGGTAGGTGAACATGACGCTAGTGACTCAAGCAAAAAAAATATAGCGGCTAGGGGCCCGGGCGACGCCACCTCACCCCAAGGATGCCGTAGGGGCTGTCTTGAGCCACTAGACATAGTGAAAAGGTGCGTGGCCCAATGGATGACGCTTGGCCTACGCATGATAAGAAGACAAATCTTCAATAAACTCCCTGGACTGCTTGTGTATTGGAAGGAGCAATTGTCTGGTCAGACTTAATTGAATCAAGAAAACGCCACGAGTGACCAAAGAGCTACCATCTTGACGTGAGAGGGGAGCTACATCCCCCAATGTAAAGCCCTCTCGCGAAAGGCCCATCCCCATCCATCTCAAAGCACTAGGTGGGGATGCCCCTGGGACGAACGACCCGCGCCCTGAGCGTGTGCGTGGGCGGGTCGAGCCAAATGGGACCCGCAGTGGGGTCGATCGAGGCTCGAAAGTCCTTCAGGGTACGGCCCCTACATCGGGCCGCCTGGGAAAATAGGGTGACCCGGACGGCCCGGCTGGTAGTCTAGCTTTTGGTGTCATTTTTGCACCCTGGCTGGCGTGGTAACGACCACTGTGTAAAAATGGCGGGAAAGTGTTTTGCAGGATGCAAAAATGACGCCCCGTGTGGGGGGAAATGGATACAAAGGTTTCGTCGCGTGGCGGTTTGACGACTTTTCCCGCGTCTTTCATTCTTTTCCAATGGCATCGGATTTCTGCCTCAATCATTCCCTTTGTTGCCGTCCCTGTTTCGTTCTGCGAGTTCTGGGTATTGTTGAGCGTCCTGCTGCAGCCCGAACCATGTCCTCTCTGATTTGTGAAACTGGGAAGGGATATTAGTCCAGAGATTCAGAGAAGGAGCTGGGTGGGGTGCTCAGGGAACGTGGAGGGGAATAGATGGTCCGGCAGGTTCTTTGGCCCTTTTGCATCTGATCGGACAGTGGATTAGGTCCTCTTGTTCTTGGTTTGAACAGATGACGCATAGGTCCGAGCTGCTAGGGTCACTATTCTTTCAATTTCGATGTAATCGTGAGGCAAAAGTTGTTCATTTTATTTTTCTGCATAACATAGTTTTTTTTCATTTTTTTTGGATTTTTGTTTTCTTTTTTCTTTTTGGCTGGGACCTTCCCTGGTCCTTGCACGGCCGGGCCGCCTGGGAAAATAGGGTGACCCGGACGGCCTGTCTGGTAGCCTAGCTTTTGGTGTCATTTTTGCACCCTGGCTGGCCCGGTAACGGCCACTGTGTAAAAATGGCGGGAAAGTGTTTTGCAGGGTGCAAAAATGACGCCGAAAGTGATTTTGGGGCCTGCGGCACGTTTTCCCCCGTGTGGGGGGAAATGGATACAAAGGTTTCGTCGCGGGGCGTTTTTACGACTTTTCCCGCATCTTTCTTTCTTTTCCAATGGCATCGGATTTCCGCCTCAATCATTCCCTTCCTTGCCGTCCCTGCTTCGTTCTGCAAGTTCTGGGTATTGTTGAGCGTGTCCTCTCTGATTTGTCAAACTGGGAAGGGATATTAGTCCAGAGATTCAGAGAAGGAGCTGGGTGGGGTGCTCAGGGAATGTGGAGGGGAATAGATGGTCCGACAGGTTCTTTGGCCCTATTGCATCTGATCGAACAGTGGATTAGGTCCTCTTGTTCTTGGTCTGAACAGATGATGCATAGGTCCGAGCTGTTAGGGTCCTTGTTCTTTCTCCTGATATGTAGCCAGTGATTGATTAGCAAGGCAGCCTATGTGATTAAGTGTTGAGGACTTCTGGCCTCGACAGGGCAGATTGTTTTGAATTTCTTCCATGGTATTTTGGAGATTTGATTGGCCTTGTCCCCTACCAACCTTGCCCATCCATTCTTAATAATCGGTTCTGGGTCTTTTGCCTTGAGTAGCATCTTATAGCCGTTCTTGACCGAGTAATCTGAGTAGGTATCACATTGTTGCTGTTTCTGTTTTTTCTTGTCTTCCACCCCCATTCTGCTGGATCGAACTCCAGATACCGTATTGACGAATCGATCTGAAAACGCAGTGCCTCCCTTCACATCTTTCGAGTCTTGCCGGTCCAGCATAAGATAGATTCAGACTTGTTGAAAGGCAGGGGACGAAAAGGTTCTGCCGCCGGATCGAAATTGGTTTTGGCGGGACATTGTTGTCTGCATCGGGACAGTATCAGGAAAAGGTTCTGCCGCCGGATCAGAATCGGTTTTGGCGGGAGATTGTTGTCTGCATCGGGACAGTGTCAGGAAAAGGTTCTGCCGCCGTGTCAAAATCGGTTTTGGCGGGAAATTGTTGTCTGCATCGGGACAGTATCAGGAAGATATGGCTGGAACAGGGGGAGCTGACGATTCTCCGGCCACTTTCCAGAAGTTATCTCAACTAGCTTTTGGAACAGTAATGGCTGCCGCCGCGCGGGATTACAAGAAGGAATTGGAGGCCACTCAGCGGCAAGCTTCTCAATCTGGCGGACCAAAGGAAGATGAAGTGGACCTGGATGAGCTGGACAAAGACGATCCCGAACTCGATCGGATTCAAGCCAAGCGGTTGGAGGCCCTGAAGAGAGAGGAAGCTGCGCGCCATGCTGCAAAAGAGCATCAAGGTTGGCAAGGGGAGTATCGAGAGATCGTGGAGGTAGACTTTCTCCCCGAGGTGACGGGAACGCAACACGTGGCCTGCCATTTTTTCCACAAGGATTTCCCACGCTGCAAGATCTTGGACATGCACTTGAAAGCGCTAAGTGCCAAGTACACTGGCACCAAGTTCATCAAAATCGACGCAGTGAAGTGTCCCTTCTTCGTCACGAAACTGAAAGTGAAAGTCCTTCCGTGCTTGATTTTGTTCAGAGATGGTGTGGCTTTTGATCGAATCGTAGGCTTTCAGGAATTAGGGCACGCAGATGATTTTCCAACAAATGTGCTGGAGGCGCGGTTACTGAGAGCAGGGGTCATTTCGGCAAAGTGCAAGTCCGGGGGGAAAGGGGATAACGACAGTGAAGAGGAAGATAACGGAGTCGAAGCCGGATATGGCGGTGGGACGAGCGTTCGGTTTGGATCGAGCAATAGGGATAGAGAAGCAGATTCTGACTCTGACTGATCCGATCATTTCGCCTAATAATATCTATCTATCTAGCTATCTATCTATATCTATAATCTATCTGTCTATAGCATCTGAAACCGTATCTATGTATAACGTCTGAAAGTGAATAGCCGGTCTCGCATAGCCCTCCCGTGAGATCCGTTTACGTTGGGAAAAGGAATCAAGCTGGGGCAATTTTGTTTGTTTTTTTTTCTCGGGCTAAGCTCGGTTCGTTGTGCGAAGGGCTCCTTGTTTTTGGCGCTAAGCTCGTTTTGTTGGTCGAGTGGGGCGTAGTTTTTTTTCTTTCTCCTCGTTGTGTAGGTTTTGAAGAGCATTAGGTCGTGTCGTGTGGCGTCGGGTCAACCCGCCAATTCACCGCCCACTGTTTGTGAACCCAATAAGCTGTTGAAAACGGCCCTGAGATCGGTGATCTGCTCAAGGTCACAATGTGTCTCTTGGAGAGAGAGTGATTCCTGCGAGGGCTTTGCCTCAGCACATTGGCATTGCGGGTATGGAAGTCGGTAGCGCAAAGGAATATGAAGCTCTTTCTCAATGAATGGCTGTGTCTTCATCAGTACGCGTGATGGGGCAAACGTCCAGATTCGTGACCGTCTAGGAGAAAAGAACTACTTTATGTTGGGCACGCGTGCTGAAGATGTGGCTGGCAAAAGCCGGGAAAGGGCCGGTTTAAAGTTCTTGCCGAATCTGCGCCTTGCGGAGGTGAACGCGTACATTGTCTTTGGAACGTCTGAATGTGTGTGTGTGTGTGTGTGTGTGTGAGAGAGAGAGAGAGAGAGAGAGAGAGAGAGAGAGAGAGAGAGAGAGAGAGAGAGAGTATTGATGGGGCAAACATCCAGATTCGTGACCATCTAGGAGAAGAGAACTACTTTATGCTGGGCACACGTGCTGAAGATGTGGTTGGCAAAAGCCGAGAAAGGGCCGGTTTAAAGTACATGCCGAATCTGCGCCTTGAGGAGGTGAAGGCGTACATCTGATCTGGTGTCTTTGGAACATCTGAATGTGTGTGTGTGTGTGTGTGTGTGTGAGAGAGAGAGAGAGAGAGAGAGAGAGAGAGAGAGAGAGAGAGAGAGAGAGAGAGAGAGAGAGANGTGTGTGTGAGAGAGAGAGAGAGAGAGAGAGAGAGAGAGAGAGAGAGAGAGAGAGAGAGAGAGAGAGAGAGAGGATGAAAGAGAAAAGTCGTTGTGCATGCAGGATGTGCAAAGCCCCGTCTGTCTAAGGGTGGGGCGAGAGAGAGAGAGAGAGAGAGAGAGAGAGAGAGAGAGAGGGGATGAAAGAGAAAAGTCGTGCATGCAGGATGTGCAAAGCCCCGTCTGTCTAAGGGTGGGGCAGCGGAGGAGGAGGGGGAGGAGGAGGAGGGGCAGGCCGCATGGAGGGAGAAAGAATAGGCGGCGGAGGGTGGTATCGGTGCAGGAGATGGCGGAGAAGGATGGGGAGGACGAGGAGGAGGAAGTGGCGGAGGATGAAGAAGCGGAGGATGGGGTTGTACCCAGCAGTGTTGGGGACAAGAAGAGCAAAGCTTCTTCATCATCATCAAAAAAAGGATGTCATGTAATTGCCTAGAAGGACGTGACAACGGACGTGGGAAGCAATGACCACGCATCACAGGGGAGAATTGTTTTTTTTAAATTACCCTAAACCCTACCCCCCGAAACCTTAAACCTTCCCTTTCTTCTCAATGCCAATAGCCTCCAAAGTTCCTTTGCTGTAAACCCTTCCCTTTCTTCTCAATGCCATTAGTCTCCAACGTTCCTTTGCTTCTTCCTATGGTCTGCCGTTTGCGAGTCTGTCTTAACCGGTGATCCATTGCTTGCACTTCACCCATTTCCTTCCCCTTTCTGAGCTTTGACTTCCCTTGTTCATAGTGTACCCAGTTGCTGTGTCTGCCCCTGGTGTCCGTTTGCCATGTCTTGTTGGTCTTCTCTGAACCAATGGAAGATCAGCCTGTGCCCCTCTATTGTGGCTACTTCACCTTTGGCCAATACTCTGTTCTGGAATTTTGTGAGAATGTCCTTGGCCTTTTCAGGGTTAGCCGCTGCCTGCTTCTTGGCTCGCTGCCATTGAGCTGTAATGTCCGTCTGTAGCAGATTATGTAGTGTTGCTCTGGCTTCCGTTCTGGTTGACGACCTTTTACCTATCACTTGTTGACATCTTTTTTTCCAGACTGTCCATAATGTGTATTGTCTCAGCAACTGGTAAATGCACTTATGGCTTGAGTACCATCCTCTCGGGACTTCAGTTTGTGTGAGATGGACTCTTTTGCTCCTTGGGAATGAGAAGTCCGTGATGCGATCCCACAGGGTTCGAGCTATGGACCAAACATACTCCGCTTCCGGGCAGTGCAGTAGGCAGTGAACCAGTGTTTCAGGTACTTGTTTTCTTTTTTTCTTGTTTATTTTTTATTGCCCGTGTGTCTCTATTATATTCGAGTGCTGATTGCAACCATGAAACCCACAGTTTGTCCGAGTATAACGGTCAGAGAAGAGAATCCGGCTTGCCATCGAATTGTATTCAAAAGCGAAGAAAGTATTCAAAGCGACAGCTATTTCTCTATAAAAAAAAATAAAAAAAAAGGATTGCCACAGCGTTGGAGTTTGGAGTAGCAGATAGGGAAGGCTATGAATGCTGCTACAAAGCTGCCTGCTTGTTTTCTATAAGAGAACTGGTAGGCCCGCTTTGGGACGGTTTCTTTGATTTCCACCCCCAGTCTCCCGACTTCGACGAAAACTCTTCTTTCAGTTCTTTCCAGCTTTCGGGGATACTTCTGATCATCTCTTCTAAATTCTCTTTGCAGTGGTGACATCCTTTCAGGATAATTAGGGATCATTCTCTTCAAGCCAGTCTCTTTTTCCCTCGTCCCATATACGGGTTATGTTCCATATCCCATGATTCACCCATGACAGCCAACGGTTATCCTTTGGGGCTAGGGACCATCGATGGCCCCTGTCATCACGAATACTCGAGTTCCCAAAGAGGGGCTGTCTCAGCATTTCTTCCTTGGATCTGGGCTTGCATATCTTGTCAGGCATAATTTCTCTCCAGATTCTGAGTAGAGCAGTCCAATAAGGTTGAGGGGGTTCGCTGTCTCCAGCTGGAGATCCTCGGCCTGTCTTTGGGCTCCAATCTTTGTTCATGATCCAAAAGAGCCCAGATATGTTCGTCGGGTTCTCAACAGGTGTTAAGGATTGTATACTGTCTCGGGCTTGTGATATGCAACCTCACACCCCGCGCAGCGTCTTGTACCCATGGAATCACCGATCAGAGTAAATGGGGCGTGGCCGAGGATTTTGGGGGGGGGGTTGAACCACCAGGGACACTTGCAAATTACAGAGATTAGATGACAAAGAGGGGCAGGATATCCGCAAAACCCTGCCACCGAACTTAGGGACAAAAATGCAAACTCACTCGTACTTCAGCATTAAATGCATTAAATGCAAAAACTCCGCATTAGGAATGAATCAGGTTCACGCCGCCCTTTCTGTGGGGGCCAAGGCCGAGAAGGATGCTTTATGCATCCGAGTCGGGCCCACAAAGCCCGTCAGATCGACCCAAATCCTGGTTATCCGAGGGGGGTGGGAGGGGAGGCACCCAGGTCTGGAAGTTCGTTGGAAGAGCTCCTGCATTACGGGAGAGATCCGGGAGCCGGATGGACCTCTCGTACCCCAGTATATGACACACCTTGGACGGGTTGTAGAAGTGCATCCGATCGGTCCGCAATAGCGCCCTCCTCACGTCCACATCGCAGTAATGACTGTCTTTGTCTGCGACCGGAAAAAGGAGGTAGGTGGCTATGGTGGAGCGATGTAAGGTTCGAGCAAGGGCAGTTACCCGCACTAACACTGAAGTTGGCAAGCCTCGACTCCATAAAATTCTCAACTTGTGCCTCACAGACCCGACCTCCTCTTAAATTGCGAGTGGATTATGCATGACAACTCCAATCAAAATTGCCACCCTGACAAACCGCCAATGGCTGGGAGGCAGGGCGAGCGGGTGGAACGACTAAGTCTCCACACCCGATGTCCCTGGTTGCCCGAGCCTACTCACAGGTGGACCGGGAGGTTGACACGTGGCACTTGTGAGCAAGGAAAGAAGGGAAGATAAAGGCCGGCGCCGATCTCGCTCACGCGCCGAGCGAGATCGGCACATAGTCGGGGGAAAAGGGCAGCAACACACATGCAGTCATCCGAAACCCAATTACCCCAGGTGTGCACCCATGCGCACAAGCATGACAAGGACAATCACCCAATCCTCAACCATCCATACATCCATAGACTTCGTATTAGTGAAGCATTCAGCATCCATAGACACTTGCAACCAAAGTCATGCACACAACTGAGTATCCATACTTAGTCTTCAGCACACACGACACTTGGACGAAGCAGCGATGGAGAAGGAGCGAGCGAGCCGCTTGCTATTCCAAAATTGTAACAATGCTGGCACTCTGCGTGCACAGCCACCATATCCTACCAAGCGCAAGCCACAGCATGGCCACAAGGCCCTGCCACTGGCTGCACTCCCGTCTCCACCACCGCTCAGTCCCTCTGACTACCTTACCTTGAGTCTACCGCTATGTCCACCCCACGCCGCCACTCTGCTTAAACAGGGTCTCATCGGAGAGGAGGAAGAGTGGATCAGTGGAAGAGGATCACAAGGAGTGGGAGATGGGCGACGTCGGCGATAATGACACCCCTTCATCTCTTCAGGCTACCTGCGAGGGGCGGCTGGCAGGCTCAGCGGTTTTTGTCTTGCGACGCGGTTTTGGAATACTCCGGGCTGCGGTCCTGTTATCTTCATCGTTCGTTTTTTTTGGATGGTTGAATATGCGTCAACCACAGGTGGCCAAGTTGCTGGAAAGCCGATGAGGGAGGAGGTGAGGTTTGGAGAGAGGGGGGGTGCTTTTAGGGATGTCGAAGGTTTGTGGTGTTCTTCCTCTCCATTTGTTGCGGTGATTCTGTGATAGCCTTGATTAGTTTCTTAACGATGTTATTCTCAGTTATCTTGTTTAGTTCAATTCTGGTTCAATACCGTTTAGTCTTTTATTCTTGAAGTCTAGATCCTGATTTCAGATATGGTTGTATCGCGATGGTTGTATTACCTGTTTCCTTTTTTCCCTATGGTGCTATCTTTGATGGTTATCAAAATGATGATGATTCAATATTAGTGTTATCGGTTTGTTTTTCAGAACCATAATCTTAGATGTTCTTATGAAAAGGTTCTTCTGATTGACATCTCCTGAATTACGGTCTGATCGTTTTCTTGAACTTTGGGTTCTGGAAGTCTGACTCGAAAGTCCGCTTAGACAGCAGAAGTGATTCGTTATTGTGTTTTTGTCACTTGGATTTTCAAATCGTATATCAAATCGTATTCTCTTTTTAATTTCCGACTTTGATGCTCAAAATTCACGATTCAAACCCTTGGATGCTTGAATTGTTGTCTGTGCGATTTCTCTTATTCCTGATCTCACTCGTTATCCCAGTGGGTTTTCTGATGTCGATGCTAATTAGGTTTCTCTAGCAATTAGTCTTAGCACTTTGAGGTCTCAATCTGAGATGTTGTCATTAGATAGGGGTCAGAGGTGCTGGAGTGGATATCTCCCCTAGGGCTGGAGTCCCTCCCTGCGAGGATTACACAAGGTGGGTGGTGTGATCCTTGAGAGGGCAGGGACGGTGTCGTGGGTTTGTCCTCCCTTGAGCCACGCTGATTTCTGGGCCGAATCAGTGATGGCGGTTGGGGAGAGAAGACAAGGGGTGCTGATTTTAGCAGGGTGAGAGTTGAGATGGCTGTTCCGCTTGGAGGGGGCGGGGCAGGAAGGTTAGGGGTATCTTTTGCTCTGTCGGGGCATACTCTAGGGGGGTATTGTATGCAGCTAAGGGAGCGGGAGGGGTATTCTGGGGGCTGTTTGGAACTGGGGCGGGGAGGTGAGGGGGTGCCTTCCCGCGGAGGCAGCAAACAAACAGAGGGTTGCTTTGAGGGCGGGGAGTAATCCTTTTTGGCTCTTGTGATCCCTTTTATAAGTCATTGAGGCCTCAACAGGCGCTGAAGTCCCCAGAGGGAGAGAGTGCTGTATTTTCCCCTCTCTTCCCCTCTCCCTGTGGGAACAGTAGGTGCTGGTATGTTCATATTTTCGTAGTCCTTTTGTTGATGTCCCTGGTATCTCTGTTCTTATTTTTCTCTCGAAAAGTGTCTCAGTACCCAGGAAGGGGAAGGATGGCTTTTAGCAAGGGGAGGCGTGGGCAGAGGATGGTTTAGTGTCCAGGGTGGTCAGTCTATTAGAAGGGCGGGGTGGGGCGACAATGGTCGGTGCTGGAGCAGTTGCTCTGTAACCAGGGGGAGCTCGAGACTATTGGAGCTATGCCGAGGGTGGAAGGCATAACCATCTTGCTCAACATAGCTGTTGCCGGGGCGGTGACCCTGTAACCGACGGGGCTGTGCAGCTAAGGAAGCTGTCGAGGGAGGAAGACACTTCCTATCCGTCAGAACTAGTTTTGGTCGGTTCTGGGGCAGTTGGTGGGGCTCTGTCACCCTAGCATGGGGGTATGATACCGGGCGAGTTCTGGTACGAGGACTGACTACCTGGGCTGTAGTCTTCCCTCTGCAGTGCGGGGAAGGAGGTGGATTGTGGGTGGTTTCCTTGTATGTTCTTAGTTTGGGTCTGGCCGGGGTCTCATAAATGGTTTATGACTTTGTGGACTCCTGGCAATTTTTCTTAGGTGATCCTACGCTGTTACACTCGGTGATCTGAGGTTGTTCAACGCCAGAACGACGCTGGCCGGTGCTGGGGGTTGCCCTGTGACCTGCTGTTGCAGGAGCGTGAGGCCTGGTAGAGAGATCTGGGGATGCTTTGGGGCGAGCATTCCACGGGACAACCATGGGTTGCTGCTGGTCGGAGCTGGGGCGAGTTGTGTCGCCCTGTAACCCAGCAAGTGGTGGGGGTGTGAGACCTGGAAGAGCTCGGCAGGCAGTAAGATAGCGTTGGAGAGCCTTGGAAAGGTTTGTTAGGGATTTCTAGGGTTCTGGAGCATTTGTAGGATCCCGGTCTATATGCTTCCTGAACTACAGCAAGTGTCCTTAGTTTAAAAAAGAAGTCTATTCTCAGCTGAAGCCGGGTAATGGTCCCGGTACCTCAAATGATCTTAAATGAAGATGAGTGGGAGAAGATGGTGGGTTATCACGCGTCCTACCCGTGAAGGGGCTTGCTGGTCGGATGGGAGTATGGTATAGCAACAGCAGAGATGGTGGCTCCGCTGCAGTCAGTCTTGCCGGAGTGAGGTTAAGTGGATTGATGGGGGTCTTTCTGGGTTGTTTCTGAAATTTGCTCAATCATGAAGTTGTCTAGGTCGGGAATAACTTCAATTTCTTTGAGCTCTATCTCAATTTCCAAGTTCCATTCTTAGGCCAATTGGATTCCTCCAGTAGGTTCTTAGACTCATTTTTCATGAAATTCTCTGACGAGTTTTCTGAACATGCTCGTTATGGGACGCTGGGCCCGGTTCTCAGTTCGTGCCAATTTGGGAGGATATGGTTGTATCTATGGGACGCTGGACCCGGTTTCCAGCAGGTGTTGCNAGATCTGAGAGGAAAGAGAGGGACATGGCAAGCTGACAGTCAATCCTCCACCAAGGTGGAGCAATCAATGCTGATCAGGGGTCCTTCGGCCAAACGGAAGGAAGCGTGCGTGAATTTATGATTTAACATTTTATTCTGACTTGCCGGTGGAATAGGAACCGGACTGATGCTCCCCACAATGGAAAAGAAGACCCCGCCAAAAAGGGGGTTTTTTTTTTAAAAAAAAAAAAAAAAAAAAAAAAAAAAAGAGCTAGGGAGACATTCAGTCCTGTGGGCCCTGTGGTTGAAGAGATGTACATATGAAATAGAGGGTGTGAGATATTAGGACAACATAAGGCCCGGAATAGGTATAAATGGCGCGAATAAGGCTCAGGTAGAAGAAAGGGTAATAGGGGTTGGATAAGATGCTGCATCAGACAGTGACAGGCAAACATAGGTGTTATGCGGCCTGAGGAGCTGCTAGGGGACCCCCCCTCCCATCCTGTCATCCGGGAGGCGGCCCTGCTGTGTGACTGGGTGCTACTAGTAAGCTTCCCGACCAGCAGGGCAGCCCCCCCCCCTCAGGGATTGGGGGGCAGGGATGCCCTGTAGCAGGTCTCCCCTTGTAGGCGGCTAGGGCCGCGCGAGAGAGGCTAACTCTTTCACTCATATTCTTCCACTTTTTTCTTGGATGTACAAACATGCTTGCCGATGATAAGCAACCAGACTGTTGCCCCCCAGAATAGAAGGGGCCTGTGGGAAAAAAAGATAAAAAAATTTGGACAAGAAGAGTTCACTGACCTAAGAAAAGAAAACACCCTGACAGGACTGCTGGCCAGCAGTTATCAGAAGTGTACACTTCCGGACCTATTATGTTCTTTTTTGCAGCTTTTCTAGTTACATTGAACATCTTGAGATTCTCTTTGTTGTTGAAAAAGGTGAAAACGAATGAAAGCTAATAGAGAAAGATTGGCACATTGGCTTCTTCAACAGATTCCTGCTGCTTTTTTAATTCCAACTATACTTTTAGCAAATGTTTCCACTTCGATCTTGTTACATATCCTACTCCTTTGGCATATGCATGTATGCTTTTATTATGTTAATCGGGTTTACCATATTTATTACCATCATAGGTCTTTGGGACTTTATTTCATTTTGGGTAGATAATCGATTGTATTTTATTTACTTACCAAGTTTTCTATTTATTCATCTTGAAAGAGATGTAAGAACCAACAAAAAACTTGTTGAAACCACCCAAAAAAGGCAAACACATATGTTACAAATTTGTGCTCCATTATTTGACAATCTGAGTGTCTTATCGAGTGGCCTCTTTTAGGGGCCCTCACCGTTTTACTTATTCCTAACTCGTACCCGAAACCAACACAGGTGAACAAGTAGAGTATACTAAGGCGCTTGCGATAACCATGTTGAAGGGGAACTCGGCAAAATGACTCCGTAACATCGGGAGGATTTAATTCTCTCGAATTTCTTCAACAGTTCTCAGATTGATTCTCAGCCGAAGCCGGGTAATGGCCCCGGCATCTCAAATGACTTGTGCAACTCCATATGGGACGCTGGGCCCGGTTCCCAGCACGTGCTGCTCCCCACGAATAGACTGGAGCATTTGTCCAAAAAAAAAAAAAAAAAAGGAAAAAAAAGGAGTGCTTTTGTTTGCCAAAACAGACAAAAGTGGCACATAACAGAAATAAAAATTGGATCTGTATAATATGTGGACATTACAAAAAACTATCAAGGAATTCGCAGCAGAAGAATGGTTAGGGGGTCAACAGGGTGGATGGATAGGAAAAATCTGATGGGAGAGTGGGCAGACACCAGAACAGCGGCCAATCAAGTGGGACTACAAGTTGGGACTTCAGGGACTGGATGAAGATTGCAGCATCGATACAACTGAGGCCACCCACCGACTTCCTAGACATGTTCTCCCCACCACCGAATGCGCTGGTTGAGCTGAGCTAGTTTGGGCAGGAGTAAACAGGGTGGCGGCAAACGGATGAAACACCAGGGTCAGTACTTCCAAGATGGCACCCATGTGAGGTAGGAATTACTAGAGTAACTAAGTTGCTAATCCACGAGATCTCTCCCACAGCTCTCCGTAAAAAAATAAAGAGAGGCTGTTTCCAGCTATGACAAGCCCATCCGACAACCTACAAAGGACTGAGAAAAAGCCAGGCCAGCAAAAAGCAGCGTAAAGAGCATAGAAGGCAGGGTCAGGTGATGGGTTCGTTGAACATGGGAAAGTCACTGAGAAGGTAGCAGCTAGAGGTGACAGGAGGTAAATCCTTTCAAAAAGGAAGTAAGAAATGCCGCCTGCTCGAGTGGGGAGGACGCAGGCCAGCAGGGACAAAGGATGAGCTCTTTCTAGGTCGCATAGTACTATTTGGCAGATCTGGCCTCCAGATCTGAGAGGAAAGAGAGGGACATGGCAAGCTGACAGTCAATCCTCCACCAAGGTGGAGCAATCAATGCTGATCAGGGAGGGGTCCTTCGGCCAAACAAAAGGAAGCGTGCGTGAATTTCAATATAATGTATATTCCGACTTGCCGGTGGAATAGGAACCGGACTGATGCTCCCCAGAATAGAACGGAGCCAGGACCATAAGGCCCTGTTTAAAAAAAAAAAGAAAAAAAAAAAAAGAAAAAAGAAATGCCACCTGCTCGGGGTCTCTCGGCAATAATGAAGAGAAGCGTTGAACTTTAGTGATTTACCGGTGGAGGAGAGACCGGACTGATTCTGCCAAGAATGGACATGGCGGCAGCGCAATAAGGAGTGTTAATGACCTTTTTTCTTTTTTTTTTTGAGCTTTTTGAAAGGCATTTGGGTAAGCAAGCACACTGCTTCTGGTGCTGAACTCTATAGCATCCTTTTCGCGCGGCCTCATGGGCACTCTTTTTTTTCAATAGCTCCTCTCAAGTTCATTGGCATGCTTCTCCATGATATTCAGTAGAAGTGGATTCTCTTCAGTTAACAAGTTTACAATTACATCAGACTCATGATCAGAGTGATCACACCTCCTTTTGGAGTTGCCGTCAGAGTTCAAACCTGCTGGTAGTACGTTCCAAGGGCCTGAATGACGGCACGACATAATACCGTCATTGTCATCGTTATCCAGCCCCCATTATGGATTAGTGATTACACATTATCCTTTTTTTTTCTTTTTCTTTTTTTTTAAATCCTCCTCTTTTTTTCTTTTTTTTTTTAACCCCATTTTACCTGCTTTTGAATCAGATTGAAAGCCAAGGTGATGTCAAAATGTTTCTGGAGCGCGTCCTTTCCCAGCTCCCTCATTGTCCACGATATTGCTTCTGCCTGCTTTCGTAACTTCAGCTCTTGTCCCAAGGTTCTGGTATATGCCTGTTTCATCCAACAGAAGAAAGAATTACCATAAATATTAAATTACCATCAATCCAATTATTTGTATTTTACTATTTTTACCTTTGTAATTTCATCTCTCTTGAAATATGCCTGTTTCACCCAATATGAAGAAAGAATTACCATCCAATTATTGTTCGAATTCTTTCCTTCCTTCCTCCTGCCCTCCTCTTCTTCCTCCCTCCTTCTGTCCGTCCCTTCATCCCTCCATCCATCCGCCCGTTCGTCCGTCCCTCCCTCCCTCCCACTCGGCCCCCCCCCCCCCCCCCCCCCCCCCC
>BFEA01000092.1:2565879-2583412 GCA_003427395.1 Chara braunii
ATAACTGTGCCTTTTTTTTTTAAAAAAAAAAAACAGAACCTTACGGTTCCGGCTCCTTTTCCATTCTGGGGAGCATCAGTCCGGTTCCCATTCCACCGGCAAGTCAGGCAAAATTACAATGAGAACTTACCCACGCTCCTCCCCCTTATGGTGTGGAGGCCCGAAGGACGGCATTGATTACTTCCTGAAGGAAGGATGTACCACCCCTCACCCCTGCCTAAGTTAGCCTGATGGACCTAATTTAGGCCCAGTCTATTCTCCTCCTTTCCTGTTTATTCATTATATTCCACTTGCATTGGTCGAGCTAGCTTGTTCCTCTCAGTTGCTTGGCTGTCGGCTTTGCTTTAAGTGCTGGAACTGCTAACTGGCCTTTCCTGTCCCCTGTTAAAACATTAAACCCTAGTATGCAGCTTGTCCTATCTTTCTTGGCTCTTCCTGAAGCTTCCGTTTACCCTTGGAATAATGTGAATTGGCCTCCCCTTCCCCTTGCGGAGTTTGTTTCAGTCTGGTCCCTTTTTTCCCTCTATGTCCCTAAACCCGACTCCCATTACCATCTGCGTCCCCTAAACTCTAAACCCTACTTTCTACTGTATCAGTCCTATTCCCTTTTGAATCTCCGATAAACCCTAAACCCTTTCCTTGCCTGCGACTCCCCTTTCTCTATCTACTTCCTTTAAACCCTAAACCCTACCCTCCACTACATGGGTCCTGTTCCTCCTTTTAATCTTCAATGTTATCCTGTGATTAGCGTTCTCCCCCTCTCCATTTCAAAATCAAATGCGCCCCTTGGATTGCTGCTACCACTCCGTCACCTAGTACCTTTTGCTTAAATCTTTTCATGATTTCTTCCTCTTGCCCTGGCTGCTGACGTACCTGATTCCTCACTGCTTTCCACTGTGCCTTAAGGTGTGTTTTGATGAGGGTTAGGATAATTTCCTTAGCTTCTTGTTTATGCATTGTTGTGCCTTCTATCGTGATTTGTCAGCTACGCTGCGTATTGTTTGTCTTATTAAATGGAACATATGCTTGTGGAAAGGTTGCCATTGCTTGGGAACTTGTGAACCCAGCAGTAACCGGCAAGTCAGGATAAAATATTACATCGTGAAACACACTCACGCTTCGTTCCGTCTGGCCGAAGGAACCCTTGCCAGCATTGATTACTCCAGCATCGTGGAGGATTGACTGTCAGCTTCCCTTACTTCCGCCTTTCCTCTCAGGTCCACTGTGTGAACCTGTCAGATAAATGATAAAGAGCAAGAAAGGTAAAGTTACGGAAGATGCAATCTTGGAATTTGCCCTTCAATATTACATGGCCTGTGATAGATTGTGTCCATCTGCTGGCTAGGATCTCTGCCATCTCCATCCTGCTTCTGAGTCGTGCTAGTCTTTCCACCGTATGCGAAAGTCATTTATCTCAGCTACTTTCCCCCTGCAAGCCACACCTTAGTGAAATTTGCCTTGATTCTTCTCTGTTGCTCTCTTCGTCATCTGGCATGGAGTGTCTCGTCTTACAAAGAATCTCTGCCTGAATCAAGGTCCTTGTCTCCGCCCATACCTTCTCCCTTGGAGTTGAGAGTCCCTCAATGGTTCTGCAGCACCTTTCCTTCTAGATGGACCACAGCGTTACCTTTTCGATCATTCCGAACAACATTTTCTCTGTCTTGTGGAATTGAGTTGGGACAGCTCCAGCAATTCATGGAGCAGCGTATGGACATCCTCCAAGACACTGATTCAGGCTGAGATCCTATGCAAATGGCAAACAGTTAAGCTCTCTATGCCAGAAAATCCGGACCAGCAACAGAGAATCAGGGCTAAGTTCAAGAGAGTATGGTTGGTAAGTGGCAAGGTGGCAGACTTAAATGGCACCAGCATCAGACGGAAAGAGTGGCACAACTCTGACTCGGGGCTCAGGATGCAGACCACCCAACCACCAGACCCACAAGAGCCCAGCCAGACCAGAATTTGAGACAACAAGAATCTGGATCTGCAGAGTATCAGCTGGCGGCCAGGGTCAAAAGTGGCTCTAACAGAATTCCATGATGTTTAGCAGAGGGTGGTTCATACCCATGCCGCTCCTGTATATCTGGCAACCAAGTCAATTTGGCAGGTTCTGTGAGTTAAACCTGAGAGGAAACGTAGAGGGAAAGCAAGCTGAAAGTTGAACCTCCAAGCAAGTAGGCGCAATCAATGCTGCTCAGGGTTCCTTTGGCCAAACGGAAGGAAGCGTGCGTGTGTTATTTTTGTATCTCGGACTTGCCGGTGCAATAGGGGCCGGACTGACGCTCCCCGGAATGGATAAGGAGCCAAGACCATCAGGGCCTGTCTCAAATTTCAATGCGGGGGGGGAGAAAAAAAAGAGTGCATAACAGATGGGGTAGTTAGAACAATTGTAATAATAAAACAACATGCCTGTGAAAACAACTTACTCCGTTATACAGCCCTATTCGAAATTGGCACTGCTTGATCTCCTCTTCCTTTTCGATCCTTGCCCGCCTCATGTCAGTGAGAGCCGTAAACACAGATTGGTCCATCCATTCTTGCCGTGGAATCAGTGGAAGCTGTTCCTCTGGCCGCGTTTTGGTAGCTTGAGGACCAGAGGCGTTGACGTCGCCAAGGGTGAGGCTCTTGGGATCCTCAAGATGGACGATTGCAGTTGACGCCTTGGAAGCTTTCTTCATTGCTGATGCTCCACTTCTGCTAACTATCTTATCTTTCTTCGATGCTGCAGAAGATTCAGCATCTGTTGACGCAGCAGGGCCAGAGCTGAATAATACAGTGTGGCCCGGGAGCTTGCTCTGAGATGCATCAGTTAGTGAGCCTCTGGCACTGGATACGTGCATCAAGCGTCTCGATGCACCCCGTTGTAGAGTGCCTCCGGTCTTTGGGCGCGTATTCGGACGAGACGACCGATGATAAGTGTACACGCTCCTTCGGTGTTCCTTCCCCTGGGTGGCACCAGTCCCATCACCACCACCATCTTCTTGACCTATCTTGGCCCCACGGAAAAGAAGCTCCATTTCGTCAAAGTATTCATGTCCATCGAAGTCCCTTCTGAATGCCCGTTCAATAGCTTTCTCCTCGTTCACCTTAGCTTCGAGGTCTGACATCCATTGAGATCGACCTTGCTTCAGGTCTGCAAATGGTTTTTGGTTTTTTGTCTGGCAAAGAGTCAACCCAATCCAAAGAACAGAAAACAGGAATTGACGACCACTCATTAATATCCTTCTTTAAAGTCCTTTGCAAAAAACTGAAGTCAAATCAACACAGAACAACCGTTAGGGTCATAGCTTTTGGCCAGTCTGAAGTTCTAGCGTCAAAAGTCGGTCCTATGGCCTCTAAAAAGGCACCAGAGAGTCCTTGAGCCAGTAGGCCCGGGGTCAAGTGTCAAATTGAGGCACACGGGGCCTCCAGCAGTCAACATAGGCCTTAGGAAATTCAACAGTCTGGCATGACACGGGCGCGAAGTTCAAAGATTCGAGGCTTTCTGAGTAGTCCAACACGGCCACAGACCACACAATCCAAAGGCTAGGTGCAGTTTCCAAAAGCTTCCAAGGCCCACTGGGTCTGGGCACACATCGGCACAAGAAAATCTTGGAAGCATAGATCGAGAAATCCCAGCCACAAGGAGGCAACTGGAGGAAGGTCAGGGTGAGTCAACAATACAAACACTGGGCGTGGCCCCGCGTGTATTCCTTCTGCCTTGCACTGTTTTGAGGCTGGAGCGCTGGTGATGGAGGGCTAGCGCTGGGAGAAAGCAGACGGATGGAGTGAGAGTGAGAGCGAGAGTAGCCATAGCTAGTGTAGGTGGTGCACTGCACCATAGCTTACACATCACATGATGCATCATTAGTACACCCATCCCTTTAATGGGCTAATCATGTGATAGTCTCCACAGGGACTGACTAGTCAGATACACTCCGCTCGCCTAGTGCATATGTGAGCGATGTGCGGACAGTGCATGTGTGTGTGACCAATCCCAAATTACCGCCTGCTCCCTCTTTATCATCTGGTACCTCAATACGGAGGCATGGGCCCTTCCTCTATGCCCTTTTCACCCACCAGAAGCACTGGCAAGAGTGGGGACAACAGTCAAGGTCAACTGGCTCTCCTATCTCACAGATAAGATGACACTCAGGAGATAACACAACAACCTCACAGAGTGAAGGATGCATGGACATGTCAGTTAGGGTCAGGGCAAGTTAGTCTGCTCATGCACACCCTTCAACCAAACTAGCTTCATGCCCGCAGTGCAGGCAATGCCTACACAAAAGGAAAAAAGAAGATGTTATTCACTCATGTAACTTTTATCCAGTTCAATTGACACCGCAAATAAGCGACCATACAACACAAAAACATGTATACACAAACAATTGTTCATCTGGTGTTCTGCAAATTTCTTTCCCCCCCCCAACAAACAAAATAGGTCCTTATGGGTGTGGCTCTATATACATTTTGGTTCTATCGACAGGGTTAATCTGCACTAACGTTTACAGGATCACTCTAAAGGCTCCCAGGCGTGCCCCAAGCGGACAGGCACGACATTGCTCTGGATGCGAAAGGGCCACCACACTATAATCTTCGACATCGAACCACGCAGGGAGAAACGGCCGGGAAGGCGAGCGGGAGACAGCAGGAACAAAAGCCCAATCCCAATTACCGAATGCACTGTTAAGCTGGGATACGAGATGCTCCTCAGAACCAAAGACCCCAAGACAACAATTAACAGAAGTGGACAAAGCTGATAAGGTATGAAGCTGACCACATAACGAAGATTTCCTTGAAAAAATATCAGACCACTGAAGGTTAGGAACTTAGGAGTATTGAACGGCTTGTAGCCTATGCCGCACTTCAGTTAACCGGTGGCTTCATGCTCGAAGGAAGGAGAAAGAACCGAACAACTCTCATCCATGTATAGTTTGCTCCGACCAAGAACAGGAGGATATGATACACTGCGCTCGTGCCCTTTGGTTAGTGCAGCAACAGCGATAGTTTTCGCGGCCGCATTGGCGCCCGTGCCACCTATGTTGTTCTAATAAAAAACGATGCCAAGCTACGCACCGCCAAGCTACACAACGTCGAAGCGCCCTACCAGGGACGACATAGCCCTGCTGGGGCACGAAGAAGCTCTACCCGTGCGTGCCTAGACCGCCCAAGACTTCACCAAGTACGGACAAGGGCGTCTTTGGCGCTTTCAAGACTTTCAACACTCGAGAAACGGATGAAACAAATGCTGCCTCTGGCTTGTGCCCTGCTCCAGGTGAAGACGCCGGGGATCGACTTTATGTCACTGTGGGAGTAACCGCAGGTTTCAAGCAAACTACCGACAAATGACCGCTTCTTCAATGCTTGAGTGAAAGAGCCTTCCTTAGGGAAGAGCTCCAGCGTGGAAACCATCAGCCTCAGTGACAGAAGCCTACGATCGCCCGCCCCCTTCCACACTGACTATACCTAACATTGACACCAATTATCCCTCTTCATTACAGCCCCCTCCATACGCTGTCCTTCTTTCACTCGGTCCCGCCTTCGCCCCACAAAAGTGATAGTACTCACCCTTCCCCCCCTTAATCCGCCCTTACTCCACCTGGTCCCTGTATCCCTTCTCCAGCCCTTTTTCAATCAGTCTTTCCCTATATTCCACAGTCATAACTCCCACACGTGTAAGAACACCTACACGGAGTAAAAAAAAAAAAAAAAAAAAAAAAAGGGCAGCCATCAGTCTCTCCCTGCCGCCCAGCCCTAAATGAACAGAGAACCTCTCAAAGCGACAGAATGCAGGGCCCTGGAAATTGCCGCAACGATGCATCATGTAAACAAACGTTTCAAAGCTCATTTAGTTGCAAAGCTCATCGGCAACTATGCGGAACTCTCAGGCAACCAAAATGTCATCTGGTGTGATTGGCAACAATGTGCTGAATTTTCTCATTGAAAAGACAAAGGCAGAAGACATACGAGTAAATGAGACTTTTCACAAATCCACAAGTAAAGGATGAAGAAATTGTTGTCTGGAAATACCCAGACGGAAAAGTGTTACAACTCGATGAGCTCCATGAGGAGCATGGGATTGTGTTCAACTTTGTGAGAAATCGAGCAGCCCTCATGCCGGCAGAAAAGAGGAAGTGGGTGACCGCAGCAATAAAAAAGGAAGAAAAACTGAAAACAATCAACGAAGCTTTCTCCTTGCAAAGCGTGGCGCAACTCGGTCACGATTATGTTTAACCATGAAAAACACACACAGATAGCAGCTGAAAAGAAATCAAGGAACTGCAATGGCTCGATCTGCACATTGGCGGCATAGAAAAAGCAAACAAATCAATGCCCAAATCCAACCTACACAGTCTCTTACAAGCACACATTGATGAAAGAACAGTTTTGTGTTCAATTCTACAAAATAAAACCAGGTTTCATGGACTACTGGTCAACAGATTGGAGAGACAGTATCCAATGGACAAAATCCTCAAATGGATTTTGCCAATACCGGAATTTCTAGCCCCCCACTGCGGCACAATGACAGCAATTCTAGAGGTGAAGACCGACACCCGTCGGTGTTCGCCCATACGTGGAAATTTGTGATCCAGGACGCAGAAGGATTCATCATAATCTCCACGAAAACCTCACCAATCTGCTTCCAATGTGGAGAGCAAGGCCCACCTCGGTACCGACCCGAATTGTCCCAAGTTCGCAACAACAGAAGGAAAGGAAGCTCCATCCTAATATGCTGGTGGAGGTAGAAGAGGGCCGTCGTACTCGGTTCATGGTGGACCCTACCTATGGTGGATGGGTCTTTGATGATAATATGGAAGACCCAGGCTGGGTATGGCACTACTTTGATAAGGATCCCATAACCAAAAAGCCAGATATCTTTCGCCCAGTGGATAGCAAATGGCAAAAGAAGACGACAGGGAAAGAATCAGGGAATCCCACAACGATCAATGCTATCCCCTTGGACGACTCTCGAGTCATCAGGGAGGAAAAAGCTAGGGAATATCTGCTCTAGGACTGGGACTCAGAGAGGGAACAGGCTGAACTGGAGTACAACAAGAAACCACCAAAGATTCACACAAGAACCCAAGGAATAATCAACCTCAGAGAACAGGAAAATGAGCAAAAAGTGACATAGTTACTGCAATCAGACTCGAGTCTGGACTTGCTCACAACATGCACACTTGAAAACCAATGGCAAACCAAACTCTTCCAACTCAGAAACAACAATGAACTTTGAATCAACTGTACAACTTACGGCTATGGCCGCCAAACACTGTCTCTACCACCAGCCTCAATCTCCCACACTCTCGCATGCACGCACGTACGAGGATCACCCTGAACCACGCTGCACAAACACACACACTCTGTACGCTCTGTCTACACCAACAGCTGGGCGGCTATGGCCGCCGTCGTCTTCCTCCTCCTAGCTATGGCCGCCGGTGTCTTCCTCACTGGCCAGCTATGGCCGCTGTCTTCCTCACAGCCCACTTCGTCTCCAGGCACCTGCAGACCTCCACGCACAAGATACCAAGGCAGCTCTTCCGCATGGCACACAGGCGAATGAATGAATGGCTGGACGCTGCCTGTTTATTTATACTTCAGTGGAGGTACCCGGGCCCTGCCTCAAACTGCGTGGGCCTGGGCCAAAACGCGTGAGGCCTGGGTCCCAAACCGCGTTTCTGGAGCCTTCTGCTCAACGCGTGGGCCAAACCGTGTGGCCCTGGGCCCCTACGCGTCTTCTGGAGTCTTCTCCAGAGCGCGCAGGCCTTTCCCTGTCCCCACGTGCGGCCCCTTTCCCTTAGTGCCTGCTGACTGGACTGGACTACAGGGTCCTACGGACTTCTAGAATCTACAGACCGACAGACATACTCTAGGACCACGGTAGACTTAGGTAGAGACTTCTAAAACAAACACTTTAGACCTACTGGTGACAGACTCAACTCCTATCCTACAGACCTAGGGATCAAGTCTCACACAGATCGCTGGGCCTATGTACAGGGTACAGGATAGGGCAAGGGATCAAATCTTACTCAGCACATAGGGTCAATGTACAGGGTATAAGGTAGGTCTAGGGATCGAATCTCACTCAGCACACAAGTTCAATGTACTGGGTTAGGGCACAGGTCTAGGGATTGAATCTCTGTGTCTGCAAATATCGGGTTAACTGGGTGAAACCGTTTCACTCCCGCCGTCCTAAATTCGAGGTCCTGCGAGAACACTCTAACTCAAGATAGGACCTTTGTCGTTTCTTTCTCTCTCATAGGCGTGTACTATGTCGGGAGCAGTTTCTAGTAGCTCTGCTCTTGTGAACCATCGGTCATCCTCGGGTTCCTGGTATGTGAACCTAACTTTATACTGTCTTTGGGGACGACCTCGACCTCCTGTCCTGAACACGTCCTCTTCCACTATGCTATCTATATCGTATGCACCATCCATATCTGTTGGAATCATCGATCTCCTGGAAGAGAATCTGTCAGACGTGGTGCAAGGCACTAACTTGGACGCATGGAAGACTGGGTACATGTGGAGATGTTGTGGAATCTTTATCGTGTATGACAAACCGTCCTCTCCTCCTTTGACTTCTAGGACAGGCTAGGGTCCTCTATAAGCAGGTATGGGCTTTTGCGAGATGTTTTCCTCTGGTGCGAACTCCTTTGACTTGACCCAGACTAGATCGCCTACCTGAAACTGTGAAGGTCGACAGTGCTTGTTAGTTTGCTCTATCATTCGATGCTGGGCTTTACTCAAATTGTCTATAACTTTAGCGACTTCCTTCTCATGTTGTAAGGTAAACTCTCGCGTGCCGGCTGGTAGTCTCTGTATCTGGTCCCGATTTAGTCCCTCAAACGGTCGCCGAGGTCTAAAGGACTTATGTAACTCGTTAGGAGTCCTGCAGGTAGCTAGATGAACATTGTTATTGTAGGCACTTGCTACTTTGGGAAGCATCTCATCCCAGTTTATCTGATCTGGTCTAATATACATTCTGAGTAGCTGTTGCAGGATCTTATTCATCTGCTATGTCTGGCCATTAGTCTCTGGGTGTCGTCCTGACGACATCAACAACTTAGACCCATAGACTTTCATAAGATCCTGCCAATTCTAACTGGTAAACCGCAACGGCATGCCATGCTCGCTTACCTAGAAGTCGAAGAATTTACGAATGACTAAGTCTGTACGTGCCTCTGAAGGTAGGGGAACAAATGCTGCATACTTGCTAAATCTATCTACTATGACCATGACTTGAGTCTTGCCGTGCCTACTCTTGACCCCAGTATCCATGAAGTCAATGGAAACTGAATCTCCGGGTCCTGACGGAATAGGCAAGGGTCTAAGAAGACCTACCCGGGCTCTGGTTGTAGTTTTATTCCGCTAACATACCTTGCAGCTGCGCACATACTCTATGCAATCTGCTTTCATGCCTGGCCACGTATATGACATCATCATGCCTGGCCACGTATATGACATCATCAGGTTAGCTAAAGTCTTTCGCCATCCGAAGTGCCCTTCTGTATCGTGGCATTCCCCTAAGATCAGGCTACGAATCTCTTCGTTATTGGGGACACACAGTCTGTTAGCAACGTTGGTCTTCTAGAGTAATAGCCCATTCGTGGTTCGATAGTGTGGCTCACTATCTAGGGCTTCCTTTACTCTTTTCAGTAGCTCACTGTAGATCGGGTTCTGTGCATAGGCATCTCTTACTTTCTGCTGCAAGTCGGCCCCTATGTCTAGATAGTGCACTATCGCGCCGAAGTAATCAACTCTCCTACTCAGAACATCGACTACCACGTTATACTCTCCTTTTACAAGCTTGACCTCAAAGTCAAACTGGTCTATCTCAGCAGCCCATGTAGTCAACTTGGGCGTCATCTTGGCCTGTGTCTTTAGCCATCTAAGAGTCTCGTGATCAAAATATACCTTGAAGTGCCTCCCAAGAAGGTAGTGTTTCCAGTGATCTAAAGCCTGCCTGAGAGCGTAAAGTTCTCTCTCATATATCGATGTTGCGACTTTCTCTGAGGGCAGCCTGGCTGACATGAACTCTACGGGCCTATAACCGTTGCCGTCATCTTGCTGCAAAACGACACCTATGTTTGTAGTACCAACGAATGGTAATGATGGATCATCAACTTTGAGGACAGGGTATTCTATTAGAGCCTTCTTCAATTTCTTGAAGGCTGGCGAACAGTCCTGGTCCCACTTCCATATAGTCTCTTTCTTCAGCGACCTACGAAGGGGAGCAGCGATCGTGGAGAAGTTCCTTACAAACTTCCTGTAGTAGCTAGCCAGTCCTAAGAACGAACGCAACTCTGTCAGTGTCTTAGGAGTCGGCCAATCTCTAATGGATGCGATCTTGCTGTCCTCAGGCCGAATGCCGTCGCCGTCTAGTACATGGCCTAGGTAAAGGACCTCTCTCTTGGCCCATTCACACTTTTTTGGGTTAATTTTGAAGTTGGACTATCTTAGCTTGCTCAGAATTTGCCACAGATGACCCTCATGCTCCTCGAGGGACCTGCTGAATACTAGGATATCGTCTAAATAAACTACGACGAACCTATCTAACCACGGCCTAAACAAGTCGTTCATGTAGCGCTGAAATGTAGCTGGTGCTAGTAAGTCCAAACGACATCACTATGAACTAGTAATGCCCATTCCTTGTCCTGAACGCCGTCTTATACCGATCGTCGGGATGGACTCTGATGGTATCCTGACTTCAGATCTATCTTTGAAAAATACTTACATCCCTGCATGCGGTCTAGCAAGTCGTCTATACGTGGCAATGGCTCTGCATTCTTGATAGTGATGGCGTTCGGTCCCCTGTAGTCTATACACATGCGTAGCTCTCCCTCCTTCTTTGGGACAAACAGAACAGGTGCGCCAAACGGAGATGAGCTAGGCCTGATCCACCCTTTCTCTAGGAGCTCATCTAACTGTCTACAAAGCTCCTCTAACTCCTTGGGAGACATCCTGTAGACTGCTCCATTGGGTGTTCTACTGCCAGGTTCTATCTCTATACGGTGCTGGATGGGTCTGGGCACTACTCCTGAAGGTGCTTTAGATAAATCCTTATACTCTTCTAGCAGATTGGCGATAATACGATGGATCTTCTCTCCTTCCTTTGGCTGGTCAGAAATCGGCCTAAAATAGGCTACGAACACCTGCTCTTCGAGCTGCTCCTTTCGCACAAATTTGGCGAACGCAGGAGCACTAAGGCAGCAATGGGCAAGGGGATTATCTACCCCGGACTCATGGAACATGCGGACTTGCTTGACTTCGCCTGACGCGCTAAGGAGCCTACACTCGTGCGCTCTAAGGTGCAGTGTGGCTCCTGCTTCCTCTCCCCAATCCGTACCTAGAACAATGTCAAACGGGAGACTCTCTTCTACGAGGAGGGTCAATGAGTGCAGTACCGTCTCTACCTTCCCATCTTTCTCTCTACCTTCCCATTTTTCTCTAGGCGAAAGTAGGCGTCGCCCCCTCAACATACTCTTCAACGCGCATCCTGCTATTGTCTGCAAGGATGATGACTACATGTTCTTTTAAGCGTTGGACTTTCAAATTAAGCTTCAACTTTTTCAGCGCTTTACGACTAATATAACTCCTAGTCGCCCCACTTTTTATCAGGGCACCTACTCTAGCTCTAAAAATTTCTACATCTGCGAGGATAAGTTGTCCTTTACTAACCTTCTTCATCTTGGCCCAGGCTTGCCTCCTCTCTCTTAACTCCTCGGCTAAGCCTATGAGGGAAGCGTCTAGAGAGACTCTGACACAAGCAGTCTCTGGACAACTTACTAGATGCTGGCCTGCAACCTCTACCATGGAGATATGTGGTGTGGGAGTCTCTACTTTACACGCACACTCAGATCCACATACTCCTGGGGTAGGGGCAATTGCGACCCCTACCAGCGACTGTCTTTTGCTGCCCCAACGCAGCACGGTCCCTATACTTAGGATAAAATTTGATAATGTGGCCTGGGTCCCCACATAATACGCATTGAGAACTGTTAATGCGTTCTTGCCATACTCTTTGATCTATACCCAGGTCTAACCAGGGTCGGCCCTCACGGCGGCCTGGGTGCCACCTTCTCTGTCTGGGGGGTGACCGACTAAAACGCGGACGGTTAGACGGGGGACCTCCCCTTCCTCCCTCTTGACAGTTGCCGTTGCCGCCAACCCCCTGGCCGCCCTGCCCTCGGCCACCTGGGGCCCGGCCATTCTGGCCGGACCGTTGTCCTCCTCCTTGCGGCCTCCCTCCGGCCACGACAACAGCGTAGGTTCTCCCCTGGCTTGCGCTGCTGTTCTCCTCCTCCTCTAGTCCCCACTCGATGTTAGAGTAGGGAACCTCGTTGACACCACCTTCCTCCATTGTTAGTATCAGACTATCTTTGGCCTTAATTTGGCCCGAAATGGTGCGTCCCTTCCACGTTTTTCCCTTTGACAGATCTTTGTGCCAGAACATGCTGACTGGCGATGCTTGGACGACAAATGCAACTGCCTCCCGACTAAGAGTATCGTAAGTCATGCCCTGCTGATTCTTCTTTTCGAAGAAACGTCCCTGAATGTTGTCAGGGAGGGCACGATAGAAGAGGTTAAGAAGTTGGGCATCGGTTACTTCATGGACCGCAATCAGCTCGTCCATGGCGGACTTGAGGGCGTGCACACTCTTCCACGGGCTAGTGTGTATCATTTGGAGTTTGTAGGAGGCTTTGAGCCCCCCCGTCACATCTGAGAATCGCTCCTTGAGCGATTTCAGGAACTCAGAGAGAGGTGTCAATCTCGCACACGTAACCATATCGTTATCACAGTTCGCAGCGCAGGCTAGCGACCTAGCAAAGCTGATGGCCTCGTCTCGAAGGGCCTGGAAGGCCACCAAAACGTGGTCCTCAGGCGTGACTCCCTGTAAGTACAAGTAGGAGTGCACGTTGGCCTCCTAGTTATCGAAATCCTCACCCTTCTTTCCACTGAAGGGTTCGGGAAAACGGACCTTGACTTTCTCACGGCGTGGTGGGGCCGGCTCCTCTTCCTTAGGAGTCGCTAACTTGGCGCCTTCAATGGCGCCAGTGCAGAACTCTCGGGGCTTACTAATTGCACTATGGACTTCGGCCAATAAGTATTTCATCATGTCACTTGCAAAATCTTTGAACCCGACGCGCATTGCATCTTTACTTCTAAGCTGTGGATATATTGCACTTGTTTGTGGTGTGCAATTAGTAAAGATTCTACACTTTGAGTCAGAGTATTGAGCTTAGTGGCTATCTCCGTCTCTTTTCTGATTTTCCCCATCCTGGTCTCCGCCGCTTTCAAATCCTTCTCTGCCCTTTCCGCCGCTTCCAACCGTCTTACCCTCTCTTGGGGCAGCCGATATCTCCATGCCATTTGTTGTTCTTCCTCCTTGGCCTTTCTCTTCACCGGGTCCCTTTCTGTCTCAATCTGCCTCCTCTCTCTTCCTGGGGTATGGCCATCCCGGCCTCCCTATCTTCCCCCAACTCCAAATGTGAGGCCCACTCTTGTGCAATCCGTGCAATCTCAATTTCTTTGCTTGTGCTAGCTTCCCCTCTCCTTCTCTCCAACGGCTCTTCTTCCTCTACTTCTTCATCTTCTTCTTCTTCTTCTTCTTCTTCTTCTTCTTCTTCTTCTTCTTCTTCTTCTTCTTCTTTCTCCACCTCCTCTTGTATAGCCGCCATCTTCTCCTCCTGCTCCTTCTTCGACTCCTCCTCCATCTGCTTCTTCTTTGCCTCTTGCTCCTCCAGCAGGGCTAGCATCTTGGCCTGCTTATTCAGTCCCCTCTTCTCCATTCTCTCCTTCCTCTCTCGCAGGATACGACAACTCTCTCCTCTTGATCCTTGCTGTAGGGGATGGTACTAGTTCCAGACCTGAGGTCCACCATGGGGACGGTGCACAATCAACAACAATTTTGTGCCTCAACACGTAGACCAAACATGTTAACTTCTATCGAGGGGCCTTGATTCACTACTCGGGCTAGACTTACGGTTCTATGACCACATACACAGAATCCTAGCGACCTGGACAGAAGTGACAAGGAGATAGGACTGACTGACTTTGACAGACTTAACGTCAGCAGGTACCAAGGTGAAAGTGCACATCCACGGGGTAAGGGGATAGGCCAGGGCTTGGAGAGATGGTACCGGTAATCTTCTCGCTCCAGCTGGGTCGACGCTGCGGTCAACGGTCTTGGTCAGCTCGCCAGTCAATGCTCCTGGTCAACGCCCTGGTCAACTTCGGTCAATGCCTGGTCAACACCCTTGGTCAACTCTCAGTCAACGTTGGTCAACTCTCCTGGTCAACCCTTCAACCTTCCGGCTATGGTGGATCTTCTTCTTCATCAAAACCTTTGTCTTCTTCACCTCAGCTATGGCTGACTTTGTCTCCCGCTTCGTCACTTTCTTCTTCCCTTTCTCTGCGTCTTTCTCTTCTTCTTGCTGGTCGTCTGCTTTCCCGAGCTTGGTAGCTATGGCTGCCGTCCCCCCTGCTCTCTCTCTCTCTTCCTCTCTCTCTCTCTCTCTCTCTCTCTCTCTCTCTCTCTCTCTCTCTCTCTCTCTCTCTCTCTCTCTCTCTCTCTCTTGCAGAGCTCCGGCTATGGCGACTTTCTACTTCCTCCAGCTCGCTGTTGCAGCTCCGCCGGAGTGGACAATGGGTACCAGCTCTGATACCAATGCAATCACACTAGACTCTGGACTTGCTCACAACATGCACACTTGAGAACCGATGGCAAACCAAACTCTTCCAACTCAGAAACAACAAGGAACTTGTATTAAACTCAGTCTGAATCAACTGTACAACTTGCGGCTATGGCTGCCAAACACTGTCTCTACCACCAGCCTCACTCTCCCACACTCTCGTATGCATGCACGTACGAGAATCACCCTGAATGTCCACGCTGTACAAACACACACACTCTCTACACTCTGTCTACACCAACAGCTTGGCGGCTATGGCCACCGTCGTCTTCCTCCTTCTAGCAATGGCCGCCGGTGTCTTCCTCACTGGCCAGCTATGGCCGCTGTCTTCCTCACAGCCCACTTCGTCTCCGGGCACCTGCAGACCTCCACACACAAGATACCAAGGCAGCTCTTCCACATGGCACACAGGCGAATGAATGAATGGCTGGATGCTGCCTGTTTATTTATACTTCAGTGGAGGTACCCGGGCCCTGCCTCAAACCGCGTGGGCCTGGGCCAAAACGCATGAGGCCTGGTCCCAAACTGCATTTCTGGAGCCTTCTGCTCAACGCGTGGGCCAAACCGTGTGGCCCTGGGCCCCTACACATCTTCTGGAGTCTTCTCCAGAGCGCGTAGGCCTTTCCCTGTCCCCACGTGCAGCCCCAGCCCCTTTCCCTTAGTGCCTGCTGACTGGACTGGACTACAGGGTCCTACGGACTTCTAGAACCTACAGACCGACAGACAGACTCTAGGACTACAGTAGACTTAGGTAGAGACTTTTAGAACAGACACTTTAGACCTACTGGTAACAGACTCAACTCCTATCCTACAGACCTAGGGATCAAGTCCCACACAGATCGCTGGGCCTATGTACAGGGTACAGGATAGGTCTAGGGATCGAATCTTACTCAGCACACAGGGTCAATGTACAGGGTACAGGGTAGGTGTAGGGATCGAATCTCACTCAGCACACAGGGTCAATGTACATGGTACAGGGTAGGGCGAGGGATCGAATCTTACTCAGCACGCAGGGTCAATGCACAGGGCACAGGGTAGGTCTAGGGATCGAATCTCACTCAGCACACAGGTTCAATGTACAGGGTTAGGGCACAGGTCTAGGGATCAAATCTCTGTGTCTGCAAATATCGGGTTAACTGGGTGAAACCGTTTCAGTTACAGACAAAGAGGAAGGGCAATCAGACTAAAAAAGGAAGGGCAATCCGACAGTGAGGAAGGGCAATAAAGGGCAACCAGACTCAAAAAGGAGAAGCGCAAATGACTTAGATGGCAATGCTGCCATCCTAGAAGAAACTGCAACTGAAGAGTTCACCAAAGATTCAGATTCAGCCATGGATCAAGAAGGCCGCAATCACGAAGTTGGATAGCATCATGAACGCCAGGGTCAGCGCCAGCGCCCACGGTTAGCGCTAATGTTTTGCGCTAGCAGGCACGCACTTCCGCCCTAGAGCCCTCAGCGGCCAGTCGAGCGCGGGGTTCCCTCACGCGGGACATGGCAAAGCCACCTTCCCAATTTTCAAAATTTGGCGGGAACGAGAACAGAAGCGTCGCGGCTTCGGGCAGAGCGAGGTGGAGGGCAAGAGCAGCCATAGCTCGCCTCATCATCACCGGCGACAAAAGTGAACAGAATCAAGACAACCACCTATTTTGGGCAAAAACGAGCAAGGGAGGCACACCGCCAGTACGATCGGGAAGAAGTTCCACAAAAGGACCACGTCTCGAATACCCTATCACAGCGGACAAAAAGACATCAAGTTCACGACAACAACGAAAGCGCTGAGACGGGCACGAGGGAGGGGGAAGGAAGGCGACTTCAACGGGAATAGAGCCGCGCCTACGGGCGCGGCTGTCCTTTCCTTTTTCATGGAGAGGACATCGAGCCACAACGGCGAAGAGGAAAAGGAGTAGAGGAGGGGGGAGAGAGTAAAGGAAAGGACAAGGAGAGCAAGCCTTTTCCACGGAAAGGACAACAAGTCACAACGGCGAGGAGGAAAAGGAGTAGAGGAGGGGGGAGAGAGTAAAGGAAAGGGCAAGGAGAGCGTGCCCTTTTTTTCACGGAAAGGACAACGAGCCTCAACAACGAGGAGGAAAAGGAGTAGAGAAGGGGGGAGAGAGTAAAGGAAAAGGAAAGGAAAGCGAGAACGACAAGAAGAAGGAGAAGGCGAAGAAAACAAGGGAGGGGAACGGAAAAAGCGAAGATTCAAAGTCGGAAGAGGAAAGGGAAGGATTCTTCAAGAGCTCACTCATTAAAGAGCGCCAACGCTAGTCGTCAAAAGACAGGTGTAGTCTCCTTCAAAAGCTCCTTCCAAACAAGGTAAGTAATCGACATTCGCTTTTTCATTACTACCATCGCCAACATTACGGGGATCTGAGTCAGAACGGAAGATCCACAATCCAAGCACTGAGAGCATAGTACGTAAAGAGGAGAGGGAACACAGCACAATAGAAGTTTAAGAGGGATTGCTTACCAAGCTGGATCCGTAATAGGGAGAGAGATCTGGAAAAGGGAACGGGGAAAGTTTTCGACTAGATTCCAAAAGAGAAGGGGTCGAAGAGACAAGCAAAGAGCGCTAAACTTATGACGAGATTGTGACAGAAGAGTCTGCCCATACCCCACCCACTCATCAACCCCACAACTCCCTGCCCACTCAACACCATCAAAGCTCATCTCACCACTCCTTACCCCCACCCCCAAACATTCCCCCTTCCTTCTCACCCACCCGTCCTCCCCAACATTTACCAACCCCGACTCCCCATCCCAACCCAAACACTCCCCCTTCCTTCTCACCCATCCTGACTCCTCACCCCGACTTCCCACCGCGACTCGACTCCCCACCCCGACTCCTCACCCCGACTCC